>LOND01008817.1:0-10432 GCA_014220965.1 Paragonimus kellicotti | reverse complement strand
CTTGTATGAATCGCCAGGAAGAATAGCCCATCTGATATTTAAAATTTTATCAGGACTTTCCTGATACATAGTTCCTTTACCCACTGAACAGCCGTGTTGCAGCACCTGCTGCCGAACGGTCCGTGAGATCCGGGTCAAACAGCTGCTGGGTCTTCGAAGTTTGAATTGATATGTTTGCGTTCTAGACAAGTTTAGTGCATGTGCTTTGAAGTCGGCCTGGTCAACTTCCTGACAGACAGCCATTGCGGTTGGTGAGATCATTACCATGCAAAAGTAAGACGAAGATGACAAATTATCAACACAATCTGAATTCAAGTATGCACTCCCGCAAGAACAACAGTCTCGAATGGAGCCACACCACCTAAGATTAACAGCTATGTGATTTGTCTGAGACCACATCTGATCTGAAGTAGTGTAACAATGACATGCACGATGCCAAAAACTAGCGCTGGTTAGAAGTAGCCTACGTTCGGCGAACCGGTGTAGTAGAGATCACCAGTATCCTGACGATGTGAGGCAGGTACAAACGACCGAGCTAGGGCAACCTGTTTCGCAGCGCGAATCTTGAGGACACCGAAACAAGAGATGAGGAAGACCGGAAGCTGAGAAATGGGACTTATCAGGGTAATATTACTATGAGTGGCTGTGGAACCTGCAGAATAATCCCTAGACCTAGAAGATGGGAAGCGTCTAAAAATTAAAACGAATGGTACAATGAAAGAGTCGGCAGTAGCATATTCTCGTCAATCCACACCATTGCATGAAGCAGGTACGGCAGCCTCGTTTATAGACGGCCGATGCAGTAGGCAATTAGTAGTGTTGCGAGTATTCACTGTTAGATTTGGGCTGACATGCTGCCTCGATGCCCAGATTCAGGCAAGAGAATGATTCGGTTCTAAATCAAAGCCTGTGCCGCAAAACAACGGATAATAGTGTCGCCTTTCCAAAAGAAGGCGTCAGCTCTTTTTTAACCTCGAACATGAAAGCCTGAGAGATTGTGGTTCATTAGATTTGCAACTACTGGCCTATTTAGCATGAGTGACACTCTGTGATTATCACACTGTTCACTATAGCCGAATGGGTCAGAGAAACGCAAACCGTCATATCATGACAAGGTCCAGTCTCCTGGGAAGGAGAGTATGCGTATGAAGAGAATGACATCAAATTGGATTCTGTCGATCCTATGCGACTTATGCTTGAAGGATCCCGGGTACTGCCGGCTAAAGACTCTGAGGGACATCGACGCGGTGTGTACGCTTTCACGCATGTTGCCATGTTCTTCTTCAAATGACGTTATATACAAAATTTTCGGAAAAACATTGCTTCAGTTCCCCAACAAACAACGAAAAATACAGAAATCATATGCTGTGTAAGGCTGAGAAAAAGTGTCTTCATATATAATGTTATATGTCTTCCAGTTTCTGCCAACTTGTTTTTATAGCAGTTTTCGAGTAAACTAACATGTCCGTGTATAATAATAACGATGAACCCCATCGTTAGATGAACCAAGCAACACAAACATCAAACTGACCTGGATTACCGATGCATAACGGTACATCACGGTCGATGAAATGTTGTCCCTCCAAGAACAGCACAGTACAATTATGGGGCTCAGGAAAATCCTCTACCCAAAACGATTGACAGAATTACATCAGTTCTCAATCAACCGTAGACAGTACCTCTACTGAATTTACCTTTTATTTAGTTCCACTCACTAATTATTTACACCTACAAACTGTGCAACACAGAGACAGGAACGTACAAGCAAAGATCTTTCACCCTCTCGTAACAACCTATGAACTGTGTATTGCGCACCAAGTGCTTTACACAGATATGTGATGAAGACTACGCGTGAGGTTTTCCACTCGGCATTTTCTCTTGGAACGAACAAAAAAGAAATATAAAGTATGCACATCGCGCTTTCAAAAGTTGAGAACAAACACTGGATCGATGTTTGAAAGATCGCAAGTTCTTACAATATGAGTGCTAGTGATATTAGTTGTGGACTAATTCTGACGCTGTATTTGATCACTGATGAACGTCACCAGTTACGCCTTACCAAATGAAGTCTAAACTTTAAAGCTTTTATCCCGAGAATGTACGTCATATCTATATTAGCTGGTTGCCAATTATGGTATGAACTTCGTCATGCGTGAAGTGCGCGGTGCGGTTAGCATTCAAAAAGTGTGTCCAAGCTATTTCAATCTACATAATGAGGTCGACATGTTTCACCTGCTTATTCGCTAAGACCACTAGCGCTTAGTATTGTGGGCTATGAGGTGTTTTCACGATAAACGCGTGATGATACAACAAGGGTGTTTTTTGAAAATGCATACCGCTACGTCAGTGTATGTCAGAACAGCAACGTTTCCTATTCACTAAGAAGAGCTACGCCGACCAGACCGTTGCGCACTGATCCTCACTTTGACGTCGCAATTAACAGAAATTAGCAAGTGCCATCCAGGTGTTCACCGTCTATCTACTGATCTTTTTAAGTTTGCACGACTATCCAAATAGATTGGTATTTCGTCTACCTTTGACATGTCCGTCATCATTGGTGAGTCTTGCCACTGGTTGCTGCACATTTTGGAGTAGCAACGAACGAAACACAAACCTAAACGTCGAAGCGTCGTCATACTTTCGTTGAGGACATCTTGTGCTGTTTGCGTGTCGGTACAAATTACGGTGACGTGCTCAACGTACACGGAATCTTAAAGTTGATCACCTGGTAGGATTTCCACTTTTATGTGTTAATAATTAGCTTGTTCGCATTCTTAAGCGTGTTGTCACAAACGTCGTTGAACAAAAATTTGAGTTTGAATAACCTTGTTGCTGATCCCTTGCGTTGGTCTCTCTTGGTTCACAGTGGCAGTCCTTTGATATTCTCAGGCACGTCTTTCTTCGCCAGCTAATCTTAGATTTTTCCCCACCAAAGGATCCCACGATACTCGAGAAGGGCATCGGATCTTTGGTGACTATGGTTGTATCCTATCATTGAACATATGTTTGATACAGTCTCCGTCATGGGGTAACTCTTCGGGGGTTTGTTTTCATGTTTTGGTGAACTATAATGGTTCATCAAAAGTCAGGTTTATTATCTGACTATTATTGACAACGCTAGGAAGGCTGTACGGCTTTAATATGTCAGTTACGCATTATTGGCAGGGATGCGTCAGTGATTGGGTGTTCACATCTAGCTGTCACAAGTATGGAAAGAGGAAAAAGCTCTGGTTTAGAGATATTAGAAAGGAAAAGTAATTGAGCTGTGGAACTCCCTCCAATCTTAACTGTGGAACAGCAAGCTGCCTCTATCCTGCAAACCAGTGGTCAAATGGCAAGTGAAAACAAGATGGCATTTACAGGACAACTTTGTTGGCATCATGGTACTTTCAGTTACACAACATATACACCAGTCCACCTCATTAGCCACCGCTCCCTTTAACGTCTCCAGTTGCAAACTTTGTGAGTCACTGGATCTGTGCCTCACTCGACCCGAACGATTCCCTGGTACCAGAACTGTTTAAGATTGGATCCCAACCTTAAACAGGATCGGACATAATTCACGTTAATTATGCAACCTTTAACATCTTAGAAGCTGGATTGCTCGCTGGAATTCTGCTTTCGTTGAGAAAGAGACGTTCGTGGGTTAAGACGGCAATAATTTGGCGCCTGGATGAAGTCATTGTCAAATGATACTTTGTATACGATATCCTGGCCGGCGTCACGTTCATCGTTGCAAATTGTATATGCGTATACCGTCAGCTTTATGAAATATGTCGGTTTTGTGTCGCGCGTTACCTCCAGTGGTTTAATCGAACTTGTAAAACCTTTGGAAATTTCCAGATTTGTGGTCTAATTCCGCCGCCATTACGCGTTCCGGCTGTCAATCGCTGTGGTACCCTCGAATTTTTTTCGTGAGTTCCGCGTTAACAATTTTACCACTAGGACTATATTCGCTTCAAACTGAGATAGTCAAGATAGCTTCCAGAAATGAAAACGGAACATTCGATGTCCAGCAATTAACAACCGAACAAGTAGTGCTATCACATGGACTTGCACTCACATAATACGCGGCGTCCCAACTGTAAGTCCAACAAGCTCCTTTGCTTCTTGACGGTGTTTGTAAACCGGTGGTTCACACCACCAGTTACTTTATGGACATTTAAGGCTTATTCCGTTTATTCGGACAAATTCCTTGTGAGTGGTGTTTTGACAGGTTACCGATGCGCAGAACAAGCCCAGGATACACACGAGCTCGACTGAAGTTCAGTCAGGTGTTTCTGAAGTGATTTACGGTCCTTTGCGCAGTGGTCGATGTAATCATACCGTTGATTGATCGGCTGCGCTATGCATATGGTGAATAAGCGTTTCGGAGGCCTCTGATTGGTACTTATCGGGAAAAGATTACAGTCCATATGAAGTTGTCACATTTATCTACCGTAAGATGAATGGCTACCGAATTTCAGCCATCTAACTTGCGTCCATTAGCTGTTGAGCTATCGATCTCTCCATTCAATCCTGCGTCCAGAACCAACAACACTTTGTCCCTTACTGCGTGGATTCTCAGTCTGATGATGGTAAAACCCGACCATTGCCACCAAGAGTATATTCTGCAGTGGTAAATGGCCAGTGTTTACTGGGCCAGTTTTTCGGTACTCCCACCGATTTTTTCTTACTTTAGAGGTGCGGAGTCAACTGTATGTGACGATTACAGTCAATACTATGTAAGTGCGTGTTCGTTCGAACGCTTAAAACTGCCACTGGGTATGGCATTATGCTTTGACAAACTGTATACCTCTATGAAGTAGCCTATATGAGAGAACCAATTGGTCCCCTGTTGTAAACATGCCTATGAGCATAATTGCGGAACAATTCGCGTACAGTTGGTAGTTGTTTTATTGATGATGCTTCACTTCTGACACAGAAGCTTCTTCAGACCGGGCAAACCGATTACAGATGTGGCATTTAAGACAGGCTAGAAGTGAGCAGCTAAACGAAACGGATATTAACAGATCATGGTTCAAATGTACATCGACAGGGGGTCAATGGTGAAATCGAATGGCTAATTGTAGCGGATCCTGGAAAACGTGAACTCTCAGACAGAAGTGAAGCCGATATGATCTGTCAGATAGGTTAGTCAAAGAATCAATTGTTTTTGGGGAGTCAATAGGAGAATCACATTCCTAATGTGTTAATTCTGGCGTCGCATCCCGTCATCAATGCAAGTCAGTTGGATCGATCGCTATGTGCCAGACAGTTTAGCCCCATCAACTCTGTTTACGACGCATATCCTTTGGAATTTCAGACCTCTGCAACTAAGTTTTCTTCTGTAGTTTCAAACCCCCGTTTTATTACCTTGACGCTTTATCGATCAGCTTCGTGACCAGCGTTTGCGGAATCTCTGATTGTGGCCTGATACTGCGATTGATTTCTTGGTACTTTTTCAGTGCCCCTTTGATGCTCATATACTCTAGTTCTAGGTTCTCCTGCTGTTCCGTCAGTATAAACTTGTGGACAGTCCTTCTGTTTTATTCTATATAATCAATTACTGGTTCTGTTAACAGGCAAGGAGTCCTTAAGACGCACCAGGATTTTACGCAATATCGTTCTTTTTTGAAAAACCATCCTGTTGCTTACTTTGTTGGGGACCCTACGAATAGCTTCAGACGTCCCTCCTTTGAATGGAATAACAACAGTAGCTCTCCATTCCCTTAGAGTCTTTTATACTGAGTTGAGTATTCGTCTTAATTATCCTTTAAGAAACTGTTTGGAATATCCTCTGTTCATTAATGTGACCATTGCCTCTTTCTGTGCTGTCTTTTGGTCTCTCACATTTGTGCATATTGGGCAGACAGCACGAGGACTAGACTATATAAACACCCAATGGACATTGAAAAAGCATCCAGAAATCAACTGGATTATCAGGCGATGATCAGGGACTCTGCAGTCACCAGTCACGCTTTAGACACAGGTCACGAACTTGATATAGAAAATGTCAAGGTCATTGGATGAAGGTTTGGTATTACACAGGAGCGCTTAGTCTCAGGGGCCATCAAAGTTGTAAAGGACACATGTGCCGTAAATAGAGTTGACGGGGCTGGACGTTCTTGCACCTGGTGGCTGGTCTTGGGTCGACCGAATCGACTTGCATTGATGGCTGGATGAGACGATAATCTCAACTTGTTAGAACTGATTTTCCTACCAACTTTTCTCAGAAACAATTGACCCTTTAACCGATCTACCCGACAGATCATATCGATTTCACTTCTGTCTAGCTGTTTACGTGTTTCCAGTCTTCTGTAACTAGCCCTTTCTGCTCATTATTGCCTCCCCGTCTAGGTACACTTGACACATGGCCTCTGTTTAGTTTAGTTGCTCACGTCTACCCTGTCAAATACCACTAAATTTGTAACTGGTTCATCTGGTCTGAAGAAGTTTCTGTGTCAGAAGTGAAACGTCACCAATAAATCAAATTACCGATTGTTCTGAAATTATGAACCGTCGATTCGGTCTCAAGCATATTCCAAAAAATAGCATGCCTCTGGGAAGTTACAACACGCGGCTATCTTTCTGGTCTCCTACTGTAGATTGGAGTTTGCTTGATTGTTTTCAGGTCGACTGCTTTTGCTACTTTGACTAAGAATGATGTGGTATCCCTGTTGACAAGGATGTTTTCGGGGAAGACGTTTGCTTTACTCCAGCTGCATGCCTACAAGGGTCTGGTTTTTTACTTTATCTACAGTAGCTGCTTGCAGTCAAATGAAACATTCCGGTTGACTCGAACAACTGGAATGCTTACCGCGTGAACTCAGGACACAGAACGACGGTAGTAAGAAATAACGCAGTCCTAAGTCTTCATATTGACTCACATACAAATTAGATAATACACGCGTGTAAGACAACTACTCCCTATTCTGCGTAAAGAAGCGCTGATATGCACCACTTGTTTACGAGCCTTACTGTGCAGGTAAAACGTGAGTGGACGCTAAGCGTTCAGGCGAATGGTACTGTCAATGTACGTTAAGAAATGTGCACTGGTTGTTGAGGCAAATGTCGCAAATAGCACCTACCAAATAGCAACGATACCATACACTGGATTCATCAACTTGCTCTCATGCAGCGTAGACCATGCGTTCAGTGCTATGTTTAACCCCGCCCCCCCATTAGTTCAAGCAGTAACTCCTTCCGCAAGCTGCCTAACCCGCTATGCGAGCTGGGTTACTGCCCTAGCGGAGCTGTTTACTACCTTTACGGACGCTGTGCTTAAACGAGCAAGTGTGTTTATCAAAACCGAGTATGATTTTTCAACACTTACTGTTACATCATACTTATCAGCCGTGCAATTTAACTTCATTTGCCCTGGTTTGTTTTCTACGCGTCAATACATTTTATCTCATCCGTTCCGTGAATTTCGCGAAATTATCTGGCGAGCTTGTGAGACGCAGTTGTTGTTCTGAACTTGCCTGCTTATTTGTGGACTGATTCACATACTTTAAAAAAGTTATTTGTACAGGAACAATAACAGGTTAATGTGTGGTTTGATACATCTTTTGTCTTGCTCAGGGCGGTGGTTCCGGAGGGACCATTCGTGACGCTGGTGGTGCGTTCGGAAAACGGGAAGCGAGAAACGAGGAAGAATATTTCCACCGAAAAGTGAGTCACTAATCAGTCTAGTTTAAGGTTCATGTTTGATACACATGTTCAACCTGCAGTCGTTCAGACCGTTCCGACTTCTGAATGAGATTTTAGTGTGCCCAGTAGCTATATCGTTCCTGCTAGATCAGCACTACCTGACACATCGTGACCATCAGATCATCGTGGAAATCAGCGGTGCACCTATTCTAAAGGTTTGTACTGTTTTTCTGTTTTGGTGTTGTGATCTGTCGCAGTGGATCTGACAAACCTATTCATAAATCGAAAATTTGATCGCAGTTTCAACATTCAGTTATCATTTTAAGCCAGTCCCTTTCGAAAAGGAACACGAGACCCGGGTTTCTCATTTGTTCAAGCCCCACAATAGTACGTGCGCTCAGTGGATGGCTTAGTGGTGAATACGGTTGCCTCATAAGAGATTGTGTATCGGAGTTCATATCCCGGTCGTGATAAGGACGTACAGTACTCATAAACATTTCTTATTGACAGCATATGATTTCTGTATTTTTCGTTGTTTGTTGGGGAACTGAAGCAATGTTTTTCCGAAAATTTTGTATATAACGTCATTTGAAGAAGAACATGGCAACATGCGTGAAAGCGTACACACCGCGTCGATGTCCCTCAGAGTCTTTAGCCGGCAGTACCCGGGATCCTTCAAGCATAAGTCGCATAGGATCGACAGAATCCAATTTGATGTCATTCTCTTCATACGCATACTCTCCTTCCCAGGAGACTGGACCTTGTCATGATATGACGGTTTGCGTTTCTCTGACCCATTCGGCTATAGTGAACAGTGTGATAATCACAGAGTGTCACTCATGCTAAATAGGCCAGTAGTTGCAAATCTAATGAACCACAATCTCTCAGGCTTTCATGTTTGAGGTTAAAAAAGAGCTGACGCCTTCTTTTGGAAAGGCGACACTATTATCCGTTGTTTTGCGGCACAGGCTTTGATTTAGAACCCGAATCATTCTCTTGCCTGAATCTGGGCATCGAGGCAGCATGTCAGCCCAAATCTAACAGTGAATACTCGCAACACTACTAATTGCCTACTGCATCGGCCGTCTATAAACGAGGCTGCCGTACCTGCTTCATGCAATGGTGTGGATTGACGAGAATATGCTACTGCCGACTCTTTCATTGTACCATTCGTTTTAATTTTTAGACGCTTCCCATCTTCTAGGTCTAGGGATTATTCTGCAGGTTCCACAGCCACTCATAGTAATATTACCCTGATAAGTCCCATTTCTCAGCTTCCGGTCTTCCTCATCTCTTGTTTCGGTGTCCTCAAGATTCGCGCTGCGAAACAGGTTGCCCTAGCTCGGTCGTTTGTACCTGCCTCACATCGTCAGGATACTGGTGATCTCTACTACACCGGTTCGCCGAACGTAGGCTACTTCTAACCAGCGCTAGTTTTTGGCATCGTGCATGTCATTGTTACACTACTTCAGATCAGATGTGGTCTCAGACAAATCACATAGCTGTTAATCTTAGGTGGTGTGGCTCCATTCGAGACTGTTGTTCTTGCGGGAGTGCATACTTGAATTCAGATTGTGTTGATAATTTGTCATCTTCGTCTTACTTTTGCATGGTAATGATCTCACCAACCGCAATGGCTGTCTGTCAGGAAGTTGACCAGGCCGACTTCAAAGCACATGCACTAAACTTGTCTAGAACGCAAACATATCAATTCAAACTTCGAAGACCCAGCAGCTGTTTGACCCGGATCTCACGGACCGTTCGGCAGCAGGTGCTGCAACACGGCTGTTCAGTGGGTAAAGGAACTATGTATCAGGAAAGTCCTGATAAAATTTTAAATATCAGATGGGCTATTCTTCCTGGCGATTCATACAAGTTTGGACAAGATAACCATAAGGAGCTCAAACATAGTTTGATAGCTGATCGTTGGATCTAGGTAACTGGTGAAGTTGGTGAAATGAAAATTGTTTTTGCTTAAGGAACTACTAGCAAGTTCTTCAGGCCTAGTTGTTCTTTTGGTTCGCGGTATCCGTCTTTCGGTGAAGCCATCACTGAAACAGATGACACTCATCACTAATAATTCTAGGGGTTTAGACTGTTGGGCAAAAACACACTACGAGCCAATTTGGCTATTCTCTTGTTTTCAGTGTGTTATCACAGTTATATGTACCTTGATTGGCAGATTTAAAACTACCTGCTGACACTGTGGTCTGCTGTTACATTTCGGTTACTGAACGCAATAGGACTGTTGGCCCAACTGACCTCCCGGAGGCACCTTCCAAAGGAGATGGTGACTCAGCTATTTCAACTAGTGTAGACGACTGAATGCATCTCTTAGTTAGGGCCACTCGATGAATGTTCTCATTTCCAAACAGCGAGGGTCAGAGCAGTGGAATTAGGTTGACTTCTCGCACCACTCGTACACCTCTTGCACATTTTGATGTTTCATTGCGTGCTGCATGTATTTTACTACTTACATCTTCCTCTCCTAACTCGATTGATCGATCCATCTTTTCTTAGACTGACGTGGATGAAGAAAACGCAAACTAATGTGCCTATCACGTGTTTCTTGATAATAGGGTACTGATTTCCCATTCAAGGCGCCAGCATCTGCATCGTTGATTGGACGATGACACATTCCATTGTCAAGAGGTTTGACGTCTGCGTGGGCGGTTGCTAATATGTGCACTGTTCAGCCTGATAGCACCGTAACAATTTGTGACGGCTATAATATATAATCGTGGCTGTTTGTCTTACTTTTACGCGTGGTTCTGTGAACGCTGTTCGAACAAAACTAAGC
>LOND01008812.1:0-16087 GCA_014220965.1 Paragonimus kellicotti | reverse complement strand
TTCTGGAGTCCAGACATTAACTGGTTGAACCTCGTCTGGACAGACGAAGTCCGGCTATCAGCAGACTCGCCCTCGTGATATACGAACCGCAGCAGAAGGTCCATCTCTGAGAGCTGGGAATCTTTCAGGTCTTCGCACCTGCAGATCCGTGTCACTGCTCTCAGGCGACCGTCGGTCAGTGAAGCTATCAGCGAGGTAGATGGCACACTAATCTGTAATAAGTCCAGAAGGTTAGAGCGTTGGGCGGAACACTTTGAGGGTCAATTTAGTTGGCCTCCTGCTTCTATTGTGTTGCCGCCACAAACTTGTGATGTAGCACCCTGGTCGGTAGATTTGGAACCACCCACTGAGACTGAGGTTCGCAATTGCCTTTCGGCTCTCAATCGTAATAGGGCTGCTGGCCCAGATGATCTCGTGCCGGCACTTTTCAAAGAAAGTGGAGAGGCGTTAGTAGAGGCATTGACAGTTGTTTCAACTTGTGTGGACGACGGAGACCATCCCTCCGTGCTGGGGTCACTCGATAATAGTTCCCATATTTAAGAAAGGATCCCGGGGCTCTTGCGAAAACCATAGAGGGATTAGTTTGACCCCAGTCATTTCAAGGGTTCTGGCATCCATTATACTTCGTCGACTCACTGCAGTTCGGGAAGTAAACATTAGGGAAGAACAGGCAGGGTTTCGCCCTGGGTTAGTTGTGTAGGTCACACCAAATTCTGGAGCAGCGTCATGAATACCGCCGGCCAACAATCGCCGTATTTCTCGACTATAAAGGTGCGTTTCGATTCGGTGGACCGATCTACACTTTTAGAGTCGCTTAAACGTAGGGGTGTACCGACTAAGTATGTGAACATACTGTCGGCGCTTTATTCCCATACTTCAGCTCAGGTTAGGGTTTACGGTGAACTGTCTGACAGTTTCAGCACCAGGAGCGGCGTACGTCAAGGCTGTCCCCTTTCGCCATTTTTGTTCAACTTCGTCATAGACTGTCTGCGGCACTCAACAAGATGCCGGCGTGGACCTCCTACTGTGACGTTGAATGATATCTGGTGATGACAGATTAATTTGACAAGAATTCCTCACAGTGCAGTGAACGATGATAACGTTCAACGCGTCATTCAAATAATTAACTTTGCGGCCGTCTGCATTTAGCTGCTGTGCGGCTGTCACGGCTTTTATGTCTCGTTATAGGTAGTCTTTCACCATCACTATTCATCATTGGAACATCCGTTGAGGTAGTGTGACCCAGTGCTTATCACATGGGAACTAGAAAGAGTCGAGTGATATGCGACGAGACAACTTCCAATTTGCACCAAATTCGTGCCTATTTTCGTCGAATTCTTTGGATCTCGCATAAAGGTTTTTCATCACGAGTTTAATATTTCATACCTGACGTCATTTAACCGCACTTTGTACGTGCTACTTCAACGCGCTTCTCCAGCAACTTTGCGGGTGATTATAACAGCCGCTCATTTAAAGTGAAGATGGGATACGATGATTCTGCTAGTATTTAAACCTGAATCATACTTCAGGTTTGTTGGTGTAGCGTCGCAACCACGCATTTCCTAAGTTAGGTACATCAAAACTTCGGTAGATAGACGTGGTCCTTTCAATACTCTGTTCATGAAGAGTCTGACAACCATTTTATTGTGGCCAAAACGTTTGTAAAGAACATTCCTGGCCAGTGCATAACCTATGCCTGCATCGATCACAGCACGTTGTCTAATACCGGCTTGGACATGATTCCAACCGATCTTGACCAACTAAGTTAGTAGCTCCTGATTATCGGTGGCCATTTGGCGACTACAGCTTAGATGACCTTCATTAAGGAACGGCGTCATCAAATCTAAATGCCGTTCCGCAACGTGAACCACCATTCCTTCCCCAGCTGTACGTGTGAACTATGTTGGATTAACGTTTTGAACCTCACCAGGATTCATTTCCGTTGTCTCCTTGTTTTGGGCTTCCACACATAGTGAGACGGTCTGTCACACTTTTCGAGTTCGATTAGTTTCTTTAGCTCCGGCACATGAGGTTTAATCAATTTCTGTCCCGACTGGTTTTTAAAAAAGCTATTTTCAATTGCCATACTTGAGGATTGATTTTCTTGGCGTGAATGCCCTGATCAATCGGGAACTTTATCACCTGCTGCATTCATGCTTTTCATCCTTCATAATTTCGTTTCCCTTAAGCTTACAAGTTGATAATGTTGAATTCTACTTGAATTTACTCACTCGAGTTTTATCAGAAACAAAGGTCTGTCTTGGTCAACCGGGGGTAATTCTGCAATAGATATTGATCAAGTGCAATCGTGGATGAGAATAAAGTGCACTTACGATAGTTAATTCAATGAAGAAAGTTCACGGACGCAAAGTTTTATGCAGTAGGAATTCAGGTTGCCATATCAGTGAAACAGCAATACCGCGATTGACGGGAAAGCTAGTCAACTGTTGGGAGGAAGAAACAAAAACACACCCAAGTTGGAGTTTCGCTCAAGATCATGTTTTGAAGGCTTTACAAGACGCCCAACACACTCGTATATTCATTTTTGTTCATAAACGGTCGTGATTTTCACCAGTTGGCGCTGTGGTTTGAGCCGACCTTCGCTGCAACTGGGGTGTTAAGGTAGTGAAAATGGTCTGGAAGTGCCTAGCCTGTGGAACTTTCCTTCAGCCCTCATCAGGACTGTGGTTTCGATCTGATTGGAGAGCTGACATTTTGCCACGAAGGCTTTGTAATGGACAACTCAACCCGTCTGACTAGGGCTGTACCACAGTCGTCTGCTTCTTTAGAAGAGGTTCACATAACATGCGACACTTATGATTGATTAAGTCTGATTCCCGTTGAAGTTGCTGATTGCTAAGGTACTCCACAGGCTGACTTTAACATGAAGAACTGCCATGAAGAGAAAGTCAAGTTCCGTCCTGACTGTGGCTGTACTGGAAAGGCTTGTACTCTTTCACTTGCTAGGGCGTTTGCTAGAGCGTCCTCTTCAGACTAGTGACGTCACTTTTTTGCTCTGTTTTGCACTTCGCTCTCATGGATTGCAGAGTTCTACTCTATCAACGTCAGAAACCTATGTTCACAGTAATCCATGTTGGACAACACGTCAGTGGCGCTTCTTCATCATCATAGACAGCAATACATCAGTGGTTCACACTGATGCTTAACTGCCACACAACCACGAAGGAAGAAAAAACCTATATAGGAAGAAAGAAGAAAAAGAGGAGGGGAGGGAAGGGGACCTAACTACTAAAAATAGCTACGTCTATATTCAAACACAACATCAAGGCGCCTACACCTTGCAAACAAACAACCGAGCTGTAAGTGAAAGTAAGGCGTCATCAGCAAGACAGCTTCCTCACGGCTTTGGCCACGCATCATTAAGTGCACTCACTTCACAGACAACTCGGCCAAACAACGACAACATTCACGCCACTGAGCTCGATTAGCCGCCATCTCACCTAACGTCTCAAGCCACCGACTCTGTGAGTCGCGAGAGCCCCAGCCCGGGAGACGAACCCGATCTACAGTGACCAACCCCTTCGTGAACGATTTCATTTGTCTACGCCAGGTCATCATCTGTCCACCTCGCACCTTGCGCCAGTCGGCCGCAGCGTCGGCAGAGTGCTCGGTGTGGTGGTTGGACAGCTTACTTACCTTCTTAGTTGTGAGCTCTGTGAGTTAATTGACGGTCAAGCCCTTAATGCCTGGGTGAAATTTGTGATCGCTTACCAGATGTGAAGTCGACGTGTCACCAGCGTTTTTGTCCCTAGAGAGTCCATTCAGTGCTTCCTCATGTGTAGCCTATTTATTTAGCTACGGAACTTAACCTGTTCGTGCGGATGCCTCCTCAGGACAACTTGTTTTCTATTTCCAGTGTCTTACTAACATTTTGCCTGCGTATTGAGAGCAACAGTGAGTTTAGCCAGCATCTGTGTACCGAATAGCTTGTTCATCTCGCTGTACAGATTTTACCGGTTGGACACGTTTTGCAAAGGCCAACCTATCGCCTACCGCACCGTGCTCTTTCCGCGCGACAAGGGCTTGTCTTGGCTTGAAGCCAGTGTACGACTTCGTTTATACCAATATGGGCTCTAATGCCAAGGCGTTACCAGCTTCCGGACTGTGCCCTCAAGGATAATAATCACCTACGGCTGGAGACTGTCAGAAATGGTGTGTAGTCGAAACCAGTCGGTCTGGGAACTTCCCTATTTCTGTCTATTATTCTTTCACTTCTGTTGCTATATATATATATATATATATATATATATTATATATATATACCTGTATATTTTATTCGACGTACATCACGAGCAGGCAACGGTTCCGTACCATAGAACAAGATAGATCGCACATGGACCTGTCTCTTATACTTTGAGCAACGATCAGACGTCTCTTCTAATGCTACATCGTCGTAGATTAGCAAAGACGACGTGTGCTTTTGCTGTTCTCGCCAAGAAATTTTTGACAACACAGTAAGTCACGCTGAATAAACTCAGTGGTCTAATTCGTATTAGCGGAATGCGGTGTTCATTTCCAACAATGAGGCTTATAAATCTTGCCTTATTATGGTGCAACAGTCGACCCAAGTAGCACCACCCTGTCAGCATACAGCAACATTGGGGAATGCGGTTTTTCGTCAGTCTACAGCATCAAGCGCACAAGTCACATACGAGTTCGATGTAGCTACGTAATAATAACTACCTCTCAAATACACTGTCATCTGTTCGAATCACGCTTGTTTTATGTTAATATGATCAAGGTGACGTCGTCGACTCTGCGTCTAATTCCGTCGCATGACAACACATGCCCCATTTTTTGAACTAGAAACGTTACGTTTATACAATGCTTCCACACACATACAACTCTTCTGTAACATATGCCTAAGATTGATCAATTTCGTTTCCTGTCGGTTCATCTATTTGAGATTCCAGTTTAAAAATTATTACTTTCTCTTTGTAGGGTCTCCTCTTCGTCATGCTTTGTCCTGAACATTCCGAGTTGTACTATCCGTTTGTAACCATCGTGGTGTATTGATACGAGGAATCTCTCACACGCAACTTAAATGGATAAAGCTGTGCCTAACATGACTCATGGCACAGACTCCAACCCCCGCACCGTTGACGAAACTACTGACAAACTTTTCAGAGAATACTACGTGGCCTGGGGAGGCCAAGAAGCCATAACTGAGGCTGAACTCGAGCAACTTCCTGAGTTTTTCCATCGGGTATGTGTGGTTTGGCTGATAACCTATTCATTTAGGTTCCGCTGGATCATGAAATTATGCCTCAAAAATTGAGGGAAGATGCCAGGTACAATGGTGTTGTTGTTGAGTCGCTTTTTTGACAATCCGTAGAGCAACTTTGTTAGAAAGACGAAGTCACGAATTGCTAGAAAATGAAGAGTTGCAGGTGGGCTCATTCTACCAAACTTTTATGGGTGCAGTCTTTATGGTCTGTTCTGGGTAAATATCAGTCACCGCCAGAAATTGCTGGTGTGAAGTATATCAGTTATGAGAACTTCAAAAAGGCAGCCCAGGAAGCCAGCCCAAAGGCCAAGTGAGTTTTAAGTTTTACTTACAAAAGCAATTTTTCAGTCTTCTTTCGTGTGACAAATTCATGTGACCTTAAGGATTTGCAGCAATAATTAGCGACTTAACTGTCATCAGTCGGCTATTGTGCATTAATAACTCAGGAGGCCAGGTGAAGTAGTTATAACTTCACAATGCGGTTGGGCGTCTGCCCACTACACATTGCCAATATAAGTTGCTAACAATTTGGAGAAGTTGCAAGATGATCGGACGGTGACCTAGTCACTGGCTGTAAAAATCTCGACGGTTTCACTGAACAAGGTCAGGTCGGTATTTGTGCTCAGCCAAGTACTTTCGGTAGCCCCAGTAGATAAACAGTGAACTGTGCTCAATCAATCTGCATTGTCAAAAATAAACTTTGCCGTTGGGTAATCGGTGACTTGGTTGGTATGAAGTGCATACCATACATAGTTGTTCGCAATTTGTGCATTCAAGTATACGTTTTAGTCAGCGTATTTGTTAATGAACCGCTGCAATCCAATTTCATTCTCGTTATTTCTTGTCCGTGCTTCAAATATTTGTCGCGGCCAGGCTTCGAACTCCACTTTCTCTTGAGGCGACCGTGTTGTTCATATCAGTGACTTCATCTGACGCGCGGCCGAGTTGTCATACCTAAATGCGCAGTCTGTTATTTTTGGGTAGTTTTGTTCTTCAATTCCCCGTCACACAATCATTTTTTTCAATTGATATTGATTGTGGCTGTTCGCAACTCCTTGCAGTTTTTCCTAACTACTAGTAAACATTGCTGTGACAAACTCCGCTTTAAATAAGCAGTCGAACTATTTACTGATCTCAAAAAGTTCGGTTTATATATGATACAGAATATATAAACTAACCCGATCTGTGCACGTTATAAAGAATTATACTTGAGGAGTCAGTCGAACCAATCTCATGCAACCAGCAGTTATGCCAAGGGATACGGATTGGTGGCTCATATTCCCAGGTTTGACTTCTGTTAGGTATATTGAATTCAGTTCATTTTCTGTACTGCTCATTCTGCACACTTGCACGGAATGTGTCGCGTTAGCAGATCCAACTTGGCGAAAAGGCGTAGACAGAAATTTGAGTCTATTACCTGCTGGATACGTTTGACTGCGTCGCCCGCGTGCTAGTTGTGTTTGGCTTGATGTGAACGAACAAATGTTGGGGTTGCTCATAACTGCCATGAATGCTTGTGCTCCACACAATGTTAGTATGATAACGTTCTTACAGAAAGCGTGTTTATCCGTGGGAGCGGTCTTTTTTAAGAGCGAGGTGACGGTGTAGAAATAACGGGCACTATAACCAAAGATTGGCTGCTCCAATTTGTGAATATTCGTCACTGTGCACTCTAGTCTGATTGGTTTTCGTTTGGCTCATAACGACGATTTCACCAGCACATTCTTTGTCGGTGTTATAGTTGTCAAATTGTTTTTTCATTTTCATCTCTAGGATGTATTTTGCGGCGTCCACCTACGCGAAACTAGTGCACCCCGATGACAAATTGTCGCGAGTTGATATTTTATCATTTTTCAATTATGTGATGAAGAAGGTTTGGATGCAACAGACACGAATTGGCATCTCCTTGTATGATGTGACGGGAGAAGGTTATCTACGTGAAGTTGATCTGGAGAACTATATCCTCGAGCTGATTCCATCACTATGTCAGGTTAGTTTGGCGCGAATGAATAAACCTACAAGTTTTTAATTGAAAGTGGCTCGTCTTTTAACGCTTATCCTCGATTGAGGAGCGTGTCTGAACTCTCATGATTCATCACGCAAATTTTGTGCACTCGAATTTGTTCGTTTGTTAACACAGCAAGAAGACGCTTTGTGTGCAGAGCGCGTTTCGCCTTCTGTTCTTAATCGTGTGCCAAAGGCAGACGTCTGAAAAAATAGTGTGGACCAAAGAACAAACGTACAGTGAATTGGTTTACTAGTTTTCGTTGGTCAACTCCAAAGCAGACAAGTACCTCGTCAATGCTTTTGTATTCACGGATCCGGTCGATCTTTTGTGACCAACGTGGTCCCATTTCATGTCAGTGTTCATTTCACTATTGTCGTTTATTTTGAAGGTCAAATTACACATTTGTTTTGAAGAAGGAAATAGTGGTAGCAATAAAAATGCGCAAGAAGGACTAATGGGAAAATAAACAGTACTCCAAATACAAGGTGTTAAATGATATTCAGCCTTAGCGAACACAGACAACACCATACTCATCAGATGAAGCTGTTCCGTTGGACATGCTGAAGCACAACAAATACTTTACAAAGTCTCGGTGTACTGGAGTGCTAGCATATTCAACGCCCACAATAAGATATCCATTCAGAGTGAGATTTCTGTTAGAAAAGTGTCACACTCAACATCAAGTTTTTCGCTTAAACATATCACATCTATTCAAGGAACGGAAAGCAGTCAGCAGACGCAAATCAGTGATGACATAAGTGGGCAGTCCTAGTCGAAAAGTGGCATTACACAAAGAAGGGCAAACAATCTCACGATAGCTGATTATCAAAGTAGTGAAAAGCCGAATCCACGCAACTGCCCATGAAAGATCGACTTAATGGAAACATTGCTGAAATTAGTCCCGTACTTTCCGAGTTTGTCAGCGCAGGTAACATGGCTTAATGTTGAGCACCACGGGGCAGCGTTCGTGTTTATCCATTCATTTACAACGACCCGGAGTTTGACCGGAAGGTCGCCGCTCACCTCAATAATGACGTGAAACAGCCTAGAAGATAAGTCTAAAAATTGATGAATAAATTTGATGTCAGTACTTGTAGCTCCACGTAAGCTAAGTAACCAAAGGTGCATATTTCTTTTCGCCAGCCCCCTGGCCACTGGATTGTGCCGAGCGCAACACATCGTCTCTTATCCAACAAGATGTAAGTATATGAATGACGCTTTCTGGTTGACCGCGGTTACTACGACAGAGAATTAAGTGACCGGTCTCCGTCATTTCCGTGAGTCCCGGGTTCTAACCCGTAAAATGGCCAAATGGAAGCTGGCTGGCACAAATACAGATCCCGAGGAAGATGCGATCCGATCTTGGGAGAATGGATAACAGTCCACTTTCTATGGTTAGTGACCGTCCAGCGTATGGTAGAATTCGTCTATCTACGCCGCATGAGCTTCTTCCTTGATCACCACCACTGCATATTGAACGCTCACCGAGACATGCCTCTCATGTCTCTCATAATGAGTCCAAACAAATCGTTCTTGACTACCTTCCGCAGGACTGGGTATTGGCTGAAGAGCAGTCTTTCCCCATACGTGGTTTGCGCGAAATAGGGTTGGTGGTAGTTACACTCGGAATACCCAGTCTGCCTAGGCTAATTGGAGTTTGCGTGTTGCTGATCAGCGTACTCTTGAGAACTGGGAGCTACTACCAAAACACTGACAGGTTGTACAACCCATACCTCCGAGTGTATTGTGGTGTATTCGACCAGATGCTGTTTCAATAGATTAACGCGCTAGTTTAGCCTCAGAAACCTTTAATTGGTTTCATCCAGTGTCATGAGAAGTTACAGTCGGTGGTTAATAAGGGTTTTATCTTTCCAGTTGACCGGGATACCTAAGTAGCTCATCGCGACGGAGATAACCGTCGAGTGATTTGTATCCTAGTGAAATTAAATGGATTCTTCAGCGACTTCTGTCATATTGTGCTTACGAACGCCGCGGCTGACCATGAGCCTCGTCTTCCAGTATTGGTTTTCAATCCAGCTTTGTCCGAGACATTTCGGTCGCAAGCCCTCCCCGAATATGGCGTGTATCATCTTCCAGGAGGTTGATATCGTCAGCATGGGCGAAACTGCCAGCTATACTGTCGTGGAATTGGTGGCTAAACGCCGATTTCAGCTATCACCAAGGTAAGAAGTAAAGGATGATAGCGGGTCGCCCTGACAAGCACCGCGCTGTGAACAGAGGACAATCTTCGGGAGCGGCCGATGCATTTCGATAGGACTCAATAGTGTAGTGTGTGTTGGAGATGGAGGAACATCGAATGCCATGGCCGATCTGGCGATCGCATCTTGTATAATGGAATCGAGCGTCTTGGGTGCGTCAGTAAAAGCTACACAAAGATTCGAAGTTGTTGAACGAGAATTTTGGAGCGATGCGTGAGGTAATAGGTTCCATTTTACGTGTGGATGTGCACATTGCAAGATGAGCAACGGTGAACGCGTGCTCAATCAGTCAGTCAGTATACTGTGTACGAAATTTACCAACGTTGTGGATACGGTAGTGGGTTTCAGTTTACTGGGAGAGGTTGATTTGTTTACTCTGGAAACAGGTGTGATGGTTCGTGGACACCGTCTTGCACTTTTTCGACGTAGTTCGGCTGCTGCTACATAAACAGCCATATCTTGTTTCTGTCTAGCTGTGGAGTTCAGCCAGTTGCTACCTTTGACTTTGCTGCCGAACGCGCTGAAATCTGAACCCATTCATGAACACGAACGTCAGTCCCTAACTATTTGCCATCCCGATTGAATTGACTACCGGTAAAAGCGTCATTAAACCCTTCATCTGTTGTTATCGCTCCTTATTTCCAAGGGTCGTCGTCATCATCTGCATTATCGATCAATCAGGCTGTATTCGGGTCTCGTTTCTGCATGTCTTTTAGTTTTTTAAGTCCGTTTCTTGCTACCTTGTCGTATGTGCCGTTACATTATTCATACAGGTGATCTTGAAAGCCCCTCCATAAGGTCAGACGTTTTGTTTACGTGGAACTGCTAAGATTGCCTCCTTGTATCCGATTTGGACATGAAACTCACGGGTTCTTTTGCAGTGCTCATCCATTTAACCTACTCTGAAGCTACTACAGACGTCGCTACTTTATACTGTGACTCGGATGAGTCGCGGTTAAGTGCCATTTGTAAGTTTCACAACTTTCGCTTCCAAGTTTAAATAAATGGAAGTATCCGTTTTCTCATATCTGCGGTTAGTCTTGAGCCCCTCCGTATGAATGCTGGGCGATGAGGCTACTTCTGAGTGACCAAATTTCCGACGCTCCTAGTTGTTCGTACACTCACGTTCATGTACGCGATTCATCATTTTATCCTTCTCCTACTGTAATAGTCGGTTTACCTCTGACTGGGACTCCGATCCCCAGTCACAACCATGTAAGACGCGCCAAAACGGAACAGTCAGGCGAAAAGCATCTACATTACTAGGGCTGTGTGTTACACTAATGACTGTGTTGGATTGTTTGGGTGGTAGGGCACGTTCTAACGTACAACAGAAGAATTTTTTGTGGTTGCAACATTTTTGTCTTCCGAATGATGAAAGAGAAGGTGAGAAGAGATACCCCCAAAACGGATCACTCCGTTCGTCCCCTGATTCATATCGGCCACCGGAGTATTTTCCACCGCAGTCAAAATATCTTACGTATTATTCATAAGCCTCGAATACATCTTACTGCGCGCAGCAGTAGCTGGAAGCAGACACTGGTGTCTTATTCACTGCACACTGGAGCTGGGCTAGTTCGCCAAGTGCAGTTGGCTGCGACTGTGGTCTCTCGTGGAAGCCCGATCTTCCGTTGCCTGATGGATTAGACCTTCTAATCAGAGGCTCGGGGTTAGGGTCTTGCCCTGGCAGTATGTTTGAGACATGTTAAATAATATACTTTCTCCGACAATAACACTATTAGTCCATTACCACTTTCTCGTTCTATTTTGACCTTCAGTTTTTTCGCTCTTCGTATACCTTCGGCTGTTAATTGATTCCGAAGTCAAAGCAACTGCTGTACATTCTCTCTGCACTCTCCGACTAGCAGTCAGTCGGCAATTTGTTCTGGCGATTACTTTTCAAATTCTGTAAGCTTATATATGTTGCGCATACACGACTTTGACATCAACGATGTAAGCGCTTTTTTCTCAAGGACCGTGGCAATACGGAAGCCGAGTTTCAATGGTTGAGCTAGAGACTAGATTAGAACATAATGCGCAGTTCCAACCGCCAGAGCAAGCATGCTTGTCTTCAATTGGATCCCAGTGAACAGTGGCTTGTATGTCATTGGACGGGTCGAGGCTCGTTACCGTAAATCGGAATTTTTTTTTCTGCCAATTAGGTTGGCGTTCCCGCTCCCATGTTCCCCATTGCGACAGTCCGCTGGAGATTGTGGACCGTTCCATACGATGTGGTTACAAAGTATGAAGACCCTGACTGCCGTTTTGATTGAGGTTAGTAGGTATTACCTGCCCGGTTGCAAACCTCGTAACTGCTAAGTCGTTGGTCAGAAACTTCATTCGGGATTGCGACTGCTACCCTAGAACGTTCTTCCGCGTAGCTTTATTTTACTCGGTTTTCCTTCCATTTTGATATATATTTTCTCTCTTGTAGTGTTCCATATCAGATGAACGGCGGTTGGAGCCATAGTATCTTCTGGTCAGGCTCACGACCGTCATGACTGAATGAGTTAATGCATATCTCTTCGATAACACCTTCTTCAATCTTGATGGCACTTTTCACCAATTTTTGTGACCAGTTCGTACGATGCACAATACTTAAATATTCCATCAAATTTTCTTACTACAGCTTTCTCATTTGGAACGATCGTTCCAAACGTTCTATGTGTGCACAGCAGTACGCAAATTCTTCTTCTTCCTGGACCCTATGCATCTGGGCCGTGTACGCATCATGGACATTTTAGCAAGTGGTTTCTTAGACTGTATGCTTGAACTGCGAGAATCGCAAACCACCGAAGAGCAGTTGGCCAACAATTGGTTCAGTCATCAGTCTGCAATGCGCATCTACGGGAGCTACTTACAGCTGGATGAAGATCGAAACGGGATGCTCACACGTGCCGAATTGTCCAGGTATAAATACCGCCCACAGTATTGCCATTTTCATTCATTCATACAATGCTCCATGCAAACTGGATAGTGTTTGATCAAAGACGACCAGACAGTAGCATTTTTGGTGGCCATCGCACGTGTAAATTCTACCGAGATATTTTGTCTCGCTCCCCGTGTGCCATTAAAATACTCAGTCTGTGTACTGATCATGCATTTTGCACCTTTGTAGTCACTTTTGTGACAGGTTCGTCTGATTGCCATATTGTTATCCCAATGCTATCTAGCCCCTTATTGTTCGCCTATGTTGCGAATCAACCAGCAACTGTCGGTGTTCGATTGGTTAAATAAACAGTATAGTTGTGTACTGCCTCCGTAAAAAGTATTGATAACCACAGTACACCATTCATTGAACGTGTGACGAGTGACTCTACACTGTTAGAGTTGCTTAAACGCAGGGGTGTACCGACTAAGTATGTAAACATACTGTCGACGCTTTATTCCCATGCTTTAGCTCAGGTTAGGGTTTACGGTGAACGGTGCGACAAATTCAGCACCAAGAGCGGCTTGGGTCCACTTTCATCATTCTCGTTTAATTTTGTGATGAACGATTTAGTGGAGGACTGTCTACGGTACTCACAAGATGCCAACGTGAATCTCCTGTTTGGTGGAAGACTGACCTTAATTATGGTGACAACAATTTTGAAGCAGTACCAGCAATGCTAGACGCTATTTCGCGTTCTGCCAAATGCTTCGAAGTGCGGTTTGCAGTCTCTTCTGAATTATTATGATTACCTAGATTGATTTTAGATAATGAAGTCATGGAGGCTGTTGACCGGTTTGTGTACCGTGGGAAGCTGCACCAGTGGTGGCGTCGGAGGTGTAGAGACTGAAACAGAAGCACGTACTTCTAAGACTAGGTCGGTATTCGCTAATCTGAGGCACCTTTGGCGACAAAGAGGTATCTCTCTGATGTTTAAAGGTCGCGAATATAAGGCGACAGTGAAGGCTGTGTTACTTCACGACAGCAAAAAATGATTGCTCAAGGTAGAGGACGTGAACCGTCTTCAGGTATTCGACCACCGATGTCTGCGTTCGATCGCTCATATCGGGTGGCACCAACGAATAAGCACCGAGGAGGTTAGGAGGAGGTATTTGGTAGTGATTGTCGAACGAGTTCTTTCCTTCAGTCCTTACATTTGCACAGACTTAGATGGCTAGGTCATGTGCTAAGGATGCCAGTTAGTCGTCTGTCACATCGACGCTGCGACCGACTGAAATCGTTCACGAAGGGATTGGTCACTGTAGATCGGGTTCGTCTCCCGGGCTGGGGCCCTCGCGACTCACAGAGTCGGTGGCTTGAGACGTTAGGTGAGATGGCGGCTAATCGAGCTCAGTGGCGTGAATGTTGTTGTTTGGCCGAGTTGTCTGTGAAGTGAGTGCATTTAATGACGCGGGGCAGTGAAAGCCGTAAGGAAGCTGTCTTGCTGATGACGCCTTACTTTCACTTACAGCTCGGTTGTTTGTTTGCAAGGTGTAGGCACCTTGATGTTGAATGTTTGAATATAGACGTAGCCTTTTTTTAGCAGTTAAATGCCGTCTCCCCACTTCTTTTTTCTTCTTTCTTCCTGTACAGTATTTGCTTCATATTCCTTGGTTGTGTGACGGTTAAGCATCAGTGTGAACCACTGATGTATTGCTGTTAATGATGATGAACCGGAACTTCAACAGCTGCAATCACGATTCAGTAGTTTACTCTCTATGTTTACTTGCTGGACTCAGTTTATGAGGTCGGATATCGTAGGCACTTGAACAGCCTTATGACTGTAATGCGTAATCACGTTAGGTTTGGTCCGACAGAAATACCTCACTGTATCTTCCTGGTGGGGACTGGACCCACTTCGATTTCCCAAGCTGAAAGTTTTCTGTGTAGTTCTGGCAGGTTTTTTTCTCTCGACGAAAATACCTAGTGCAAAGCATTTCGCACCTGATGGAGACGTTTCTTGGGCGGGAATTCGTCTTGTTAAGAGGTCTCTTCCTGAGCTGCGCACTGTATACAGTAAGCCGTTTGTGAAGGTCACTTGCTAGTTGTCTAGATGCTATGTTCATTCACAATAACCTACTTCGCTATCGATCTGCTGCTTGGTTGTCTGCTCCTTGAAATCCACTATTTGTAGTTTGCACGTTTATCTTTCGTTTATCTACGAAAGCATGTCGCAGTCACTGCTAAGAACTACGCCCACCTTGGCATTCTTTCTGGCGTTCGTTCTGAAACTTGTACTCATTATTCGGCCTCTTTCAGTTGAATCAGTTTTTGGTGTAAATCTGAAACGCATATTGTAACCATTCCGTTTGCACCCTTGTAACCCTGTCGTTTCATGTAATTCATCTGGTGAGCCGTGCTTATTAGCAGGTTGAGACAGTGGGTAACTTCGTTTTCCATCCACTGTTACCTTTCTGTTTTAAACCGCTCATGAAGTTTGTGTAACTCTGTACCTTGAGTCCTACTTGCACCGCACCAAGTTTATCACGATTTGACCTATGACCTGACATTCAGGGCGTTATCGCCACTTCACTTGGCTATGGTTGCTGCGTAGTTCATTACGCTATCTCCTATTGTTGTCCATTTGGCTGTCATAAATCGGAGCTGTCAGATCCTGTTCGTAGTGTAATTGAGTATCATAGATTCTTTAAGTGGAAATATATTGTCTGACGCCTCTTATGATTACTGTGCAACCACCTCACACTGATCACGCGCCGATGCAACTAGTAGTGACATACTCGTTTTTTTCTTCAAAAGACTGGTCGACGCTAGACGTTGACGTGTTTGTTTACACTTGCAGATTTTCCCGTCATAATCTATCCTGCGGATGATTTTGACAAGCATCCTTCAATCATCTTACATCACTTTCAGAAAACTCGTTGTCGACCTTGAACTTAGTCTGCCTTCTGTTGCGATCACCACGTCACTTCGGTTGTACTAACTTTCAGTCAGCTGTCGCCACCGCCGTTCAGGACTGGACAGACTTGTTGATGAACGGAGTCTGTTGATTGGTGTGTCCGTATCCCATACAAGACGCACGTACTCATTGTGGTCAACGTGCTGGCATTGTCCAGTCAACCGATTACGCGCAGCGCACACAATGTGTGTATGCTCTCTCCATGTGAACTTACTGAATTGTCACTGTTGGCTAAAAATAATGAGAAATGGCCGTAAACGATCATCACGGGCCGAAAAGCGGAGGCCAACAACAACGAACGACTAGAAACGCTAATTTGCTTTTGCTTTCGGATGGTTCATCGTTTGTGAAGTGTCGGCATGTTGGTGGGTTTACTTCTAACTGGTATCATTAGCCGGTATCTGTCCTTTCTGAACGCAATCATGGAGGTATTGCTCGTTTTGAGACTGACTGTAGAGAAAAGGCGTCCAATGAAGCACAATCTTTATTGTCCAACTCGCTGGTTTCTACGCCACGCACGCGTGCGCGTCTGTGCATCGGAATTCCGGTCCACAGCACACCGCCGCACACACGTCGTGTGCACTTCTGCCCGGTTTGTGTGTGTATGCCCGACGTCTTCTGTCAGGGTTTTTCCGCCTGCCATTCCTCGTCCGTTAGTCCGATCTCGTTGGGCGATAACTTATCCTACCGCCCGTGTTGTCCGCAATCTATCCGCATTTTACGACCGCGTCGATATATTCCACCGAGTGTTGGAATAATCGTGCCT
>LOND01008808.1:7258-18832 GCA_014220965.1 Paragonimus kellicotti | reverse complement strand
TTTTTTCACTTGTAAAGTAGAGTTCGGTGTATGCAAGGCAGCTAAACTTTGATACAGGTTCTACTTAGCGAAATATGCCCTTAGGATATAATAGTTCTACTGCCCAACTTAGGAGCCAAATATCCGAGCAAAACATTCCAAGATATAGCCAACTGATATCATGCGCTCTAGTTTTCAAAGTGTGGCTCAATTTAAGCAAGGAATTTAACAGCTTCAAAGCGTTTTGAATTTAGAGTTCTCTCGTGAACTCGAATGAGTTCCTACGTAACAGTTGCACTGTCGTAACATAACTCACTGGAGGTGGGTTCAATAAAACATGAACTTATTAAAATTGTCTTCTTTCGTAGGGGCTACTCTAAAGATTCCAGCCTGACCCATAAAAACAGGAAGGGATGGAGCATATTTCAATTGAAGTAGTTTTACCGTTTTGGGTGACTGGCAAAGTCATCAGAACATCACACCGTAGGTGAAAACATTTTCGATTTCTGCTTATACCATTTAGTAACTAATGGAAAGCTTCTCCACTGCTCAGCCAGTTCAGTCTTCATAAATCTGATAAGAGTATCCATCATTAAATATTGGAACGCATTTTTTCCCCACCAAAAGTCAAAAGCACTTGACTAATGCAACTGACAGCTGCCAGTCAAGGGACAGTTATATGAGCCACATTGTTATGGCCAAGCACCACAGTGTCGGTATTTCACTGATTCCGTTTTGGTCTGTCTATATAATTCGGATTTTTCCCCACCATTCGACAGCTTGCGCAGGTATGGTTCCTGTCGAAAACCTAGCCACTGCTTTTGTTTCATTTCCGATTTTTTTATCCGATCTATTTGTTTGTCATATTGATTGAAAATATGGTTTTATACATGTCACCTAGTGGGTTTTAGTGACACAATGGAATTGTGGTTCTCTCCTGCTCCTCTAAATACGCACAATAACAGCCGACGAACTATCTTGAAGCTAATCTGAATTTTCCTGAAACCACATCACATGTTTAATACATTTTCCGTTTATTAGTTTGGCTCGGTCCCCATCAGCATGTCTCAATATCACCGTGTTTGACAATCGTTTGTTAATTATCTACAACAACAATTATTTACACAACCCGAGGCTTATTGTATGTCCCACTGTGCATACACTTTAAGGTTCCAGGAAGATTATGTATTTCGTAAGCGACAAAACGCTTAGACGCAAGTGATACAGCAGATTTATCTTTCGAATGTGGAGACACGTGGGAAATTCAATTCCAACAACTCAAAAGAATTTGAATCGGTCACTATGGTACTAATACTAACGCAATCAACGTTGTGACAAACTTAAATTGTTCACATTTCCAAGAAATATAACAACATAAAGCATCAGGTGTATTACACAGGTCCTGCGAAACGATTAAAAACGAACTGTCGGCTAAAACCATCAGATAAGTATGATACCGACAAATCAGTTTATTGTCAACGGTTCACGCAGACGCACTGATTAAATATGAGCCAGCCAATAGAGCATGGCACTACTAAGGAGGGTGCATGAAGGTAAACTGGTAGGTACTCACGCGGTAGCATATTGGGCCCTTAGGATTGTGCTTAAAGCGAACAAACTGTATTGTTTGGGTTGGGAGTGGAGTCATTCAATAAACATGAGAGGTTACCAAGTTATCCGTGATGATCATGAAGAATTACTGAGACGTGCGTAGTAAAAACTGTTTGCATTGGTAGGAGAATCACTTGATTAGTTAAAAATGCACAAGTTTGGGGAATGCTATTAAGGCAGTTTTCTGTCCGCGTACGGGAATCGATAACACACGCGGAACGTGAACAAAATAGAGACAAAATTAACGGAAAACCACGAGAAATTAGTGATCTGTCTTCATACTGATAATGGAATGACAGTTTTCATGCACCGACTGCCCCCTTCGAGTAAACGCAAAACCTAAATTGGTGAGAAGCTCGTTAGACCGAAATTCCAACGTAACCACACCAGCTTTGACACATAATCATGACTTTGTGCCATATTCCCACCATCTTAACCCAAAGAGTGCAGAAAGGACGAAGCACCATCTTAATCGTCTAGTACATGAACATTTGGATAACCATTTATATCGTACCTTGTTTGAATAAGTGACCTTGACTGGTGCAGACAGACGATTCGTACCACGATGACAAGTGTTATTATGGATTACGGTGAAATCATAGAAACTACCGACAAAAAATTGTTGTTGAGTGTTTAATGTGATAAATTTGTCGTGAACAATGCGAATTCACTGTAGCAGTAATCGACCTAGATGCTGACCGGAATGCCAAAGATATGCGCTCATTTAGAGTCTCAACAAGGACACAACTCGATTTTAATGCTTAGTTTCGGAAGTGGTTGGGTGGAAAATCACTTCAAATGTGAACGGTTCAATTAAGTGTGAGCGGTGTCCAACATGGACAAACAGGGTCTCCAAAAACCTGAATAGGTTTTAGGAAAACTTTAATGTAAATTAGGTTTATTTTAAGGAATGATGAACGGAGCCGGTGGATTCCTTGATTCGTCAAAGATATGTGTACCTACCAGGTTTACTAGTTAAATATACAGTCAATAGGGAAAATCGTAATACCAATCTATCAGAACTAATGCGTTCAACATAACAAGAGTCGCCTGAGTGATAAAACAGAAGAACCTGAACGATTGCGTAGAAGAAGTTACAATTCAGTCGATTGAAGTGCAACTTGATATACGCAAATGCTAGCTGGCTGGGAGCAAACCATTGATCGAACGTGAACAAGTGCACAGCTTGTATTGACCAGCACGTCGTGGATAGCCATTGGCAATAGAAATGAATTAATATAAAAGCCAGCGAAAAAGCACAAGGCGGTCGTACAACAGCAGTGAGCTGAACACAGGAAAAATGAAGTTGGCCTGCTTGCTTCTATTTGCATTGGTGCCATTTGCACTGGCACACAGCTACTTTGAACGCAATCCAACGCACTACGGACATCGTGTCTACTCCGATCAGGCGTACCTCAAAGAAAACAACAAGCGTAACAAATACGGCAAATACGATCTGGAGGGTAAATTCGCCGGCCGAGGCAAAGCCTACCTTTATGGCAAATGGGACCGACATGGCCACGAGGATGACCAGGGACGCTATGCTGCCCATGGACACTTTGGACTCGGTGGGGATTCCAAACAAGGCTCTAACTATAATATACACGGATACATTAACGGTGAAGGTGCATTTAGCAGCCAAGGTCGCCAAAGGGAGGGTGACGAATTCCACCAAGAAGACAAGTATAGTCAGGGTGGTGGATACGATGGCTATGGTAAAAGGAATTACTACAACGACTGACACATATGGAGGAGCGAAGACCTACGGTGACAACTATGTGGACAACAAGTTTGATGTGTATGGCAAGGTGAAACTGAAGGGCGAACTGGATGCTTACGGCAAGGCTAATGCCTACAAGGAATATGATGATTATGCTAAATACGAAGATTACGGCAATACCAAAGACTATGACAACTATGACGAATATGGCAAATATGACGGTGAGGGCAAACTGAATGTGTATGGAAAACTGAGGGGCTACGGTGACTACGGTAGCGACAGACACGCTGGTCGTCGCTCCAACTACAATAGCCACGGGAGATACAACACCTATCAACCCCGCAACCGCTACTATCGTTACTAAAACCTCAGGAGTTATGTAACCCAATTATGGCTGGACGAACAATAATGAAATTGTCGATAATATAATTATCCTTGTCTATCTACATCTTATTTGTGTAGCGGGATTTGCACCTTTGTTGACTGTGGACTCAAAAGTACCAGTGAAACCGCGTTTGGTAGGCTAGCCCTTCAGACCACTCAGAGTTTATTGCTATCTTCTCAGATTGTACATGCTTGGCTCAGCTCATAACTGATTTGCTGCCTATGCTTTGCAATTTTAGACATAGTTGAGTGTTGTTAACGTGATTTTTAGTGCATAACGCACTAATTCACTTTTCACATATGCAAGTTGATCAGACTTGGTAGTATGCTTTGAGAATAGAGACTGAATGTTTATTACACAGAACGTACAGACGGTATGGAATTGCGTTATAAACAGCACCGATAAAGAATAATAATACAGAGTTTAGAGACCAACCATTCGCCTGCGACTTCTCGACTCTACATGATATGATACCAAACAATTGTATGGCGTAGACTTAAATCACATAGACCATAATAAAGTATATTTGGCGTTCACTGTTTATACTCGAGAACCATTTGCGATCCTTAAGACGGTTATATATATAAATTACTGCTAAACTCGTTAACCTCTTTTCAACGACCCCTAAGAGACACAATATCAGCTCAAAAATTTAGCAAGATTCATGAAAAAACTTCGGAAAAAATTGTGTAGAGAACAAGCTCGTTTTCGGTTAGTCGGCAAATCAGACGTTAAGATTATACCGAGTTGATGGTATGGTCTCTACGGCTAGTGGATAAAGTGCCCGTTTCTGCGGCTTCACTTTATGTACACTCATCTACTTGTTCCTGTGAAAATAGTTACGTGGGTCGTACAACCATGCGGTTATCTGAAGGTATCCGTGATTATCATGCAGTCTGGATCAATAGCAGAGTCACCAAGACAGTTACCAGCGCAGTTGTGGTACATCTTGACGATTTGCACCATACCATCAACTCGGTATAGTCTTAACGTCCGATTTGCCGAGTCAAGGGTGATCAGTCAAAAGACGTGAGACGCCGAATTTTTGTCACAGCTGAGGCGATCAGAATGCTACCGAATAAACCAGCCTTGTTCGCACAGAAGCGCTTTGTTCAGGTTTTGCGGTTGTCATGGCCTACCACCCATACCACGACCGATCAAATTACTGCAGTCCCAAAGGCGTCATAATTGTGACGTAACGGTATCAAACGTCGTCTCTATACGTGTCGATGACCTGTTGACCTCAGTTTAACTTGCTATTGTTTTCGTTCCGCCATGTTAACAATGTTTCATATAAATTTGTATTGGCCTGAGGATGAATAGACGAATGAAAAACGAACGAATGAAACGATGAATAAACGAAAACGAGCTTGTTCTCTACGCCGTGTTTTCTGATGACCACTCTGGGGACTCTTGACCATTTAAATAAGTACTTCATGTGATGTAAACGAATACATCGATACAGGACTGAACCATACCAGAATGTAATGCAATTCAATGTATAGACTGGACAGTGTGAATAAATTATCATGCCATTGTATGTCATACTCACTCATTTCATGCACGTAGTCGCATAACTGACCTCGTGCTCCTCATGTAGCTTACTACGCCCCACATATGCCGACCATGTGACTACAGCCAACCATGTGACTGACAGACGCATCATCTAACATTCAGTCGGACGGCATACACCATGCGCCTTTAGTAATAATATAAGTGAAATATGTAACTATAAGTTTTGTAACTATTTCATACACTATTCCGCAGGTGGGCCACAGAAATCTCCAGGTCGCTCCAAACAACGATTTTTAAGTAGGGTTTTTTGGCCGACATATAAATAACTACAGCCTAACATTTACTAATCGTAACATAAGAAGGGTACTCGGTCCAGAACTGATGCATATTATCAAACAAAGCATAATCACGGGGACGATAGGGAACAGACAAACATGGGGGTTCATATACAGTATAAAATAAAATTAGGGTTCACGAAAATATTTTAAAAAGGGTAGCCAGCTGTAAGCAGAGTGTGTCCGTAATGTTGAGGGGACACGAACACGTTGATCCAATATGGAGTAATGGGGTTGGGTTACATTTAACGTATTCGTGTCCGTTGGCTTGCCTATTCCTGAGGCACACCGTCCGAGGCGCGGTTATGTAAAGGGTGTTGTTACGCCCTTGTGAGCTTTGTCACATGTATGATCGGGTGTCACCAGCATGCACAGTGGGTCCTACATCTATGATCCCGGCAACAAAATATGATAACCAAACCAATGGGCTTACCCAACGGGCACACCACCAAACCGAGTCGTGGGAAGGAACGGGCACAACATACCGCAGACCCCCACATCGTAGGGTGGGGTGTACGCGCAATTCCAGTAGAGTCGCTCGGCCTCATCGACCCAGTGTTTTCGCCTACACGGTCCACGATCGATAACACATGGCCACACGGTTGGCGGCATCCGAAACGGATTAGCCTGTCACAGTGACCGAAGCCAGAGGACGCCTGCGCTTCAAACCATCACCCCAAGTGGCTTGCGCTGCACCACTTGTGGTTCCACTCACACACCACGTATCCGGTGTAAACCCGAAGGAATAAGACCAGTAGGTGTGTGAGTGAGGCCTTTGTGTCCAGCCGGCCAATGCTGGTTAGCCAATTGAATGGCTAGCAGGAAAAGGAAACCCTTATCTCTCGGAAAATAAACAGAGAGACTACAATGACAAGATCTAAACTGAGAAGAAAGATATGTAAAATGTAATACAAGAAGCATTTCAGTATACGAGTGTATGTTACTGCATTCCAGAGAGGATAAGAATGAAAAACAAGATTCAGAGTGGACTACGAAAAGAACAGGCAAACCATTCATCATACAATACACCAACAAAGCTGAAGATAAGAATGGGTAGAAGACCGCAGACACCAAGTTTCTGAAAAGAGAAGCGGATTAGTTGCCAAACGACCATATTCTTGGTCGATGCAATCAGTAACAGAGATAAAATGGATATACTGACATCCTTAGTACATGACCTAACCATCTAAGTCTGTGCAAATGTAGGAATGAACGAAAACACTCATTTGATAATCACTGCCAAATATGCGTTTCTTAACTTCCTCGTTGTCCACTCGCTGGTGCCACCCGATACGAGCGACTGAACGCAGATATCGGTGGTCAAATACCTGAAGACGGTTCACGTCTCTACCCTGAGCGGCCACGTTTCACGCTTGGAACGCACTGAGCGAGTTGTGGGGAACACGCCAACATACACCGTGAGATTACATCAAGCTCCAGATGAGAGTGTGAATGATTTCATTGCATGCATTCAACAAGCTATGCCTGATTGCCGTTACAACGAGATTCCTGTCACCAAGTTCGAAGAAGAAATGGCTCTACAGTGCTTGATTTCGGGTATCCAGAGCGAGCAAGCACGTGAAAGGCCTACTGTCAGAAGATGAATCTAATTTAACCCGGGAGAAAGCTTGCGCAATTGTTCGACAGCGGGAATGTAGTACTAACCAGTTAACCACGTTTTTGACAGCAGATAAATACAGATGTTTTTCAAGTTGTTGCCGAATCAACTGATGGATCATTGAAGACCTCAAGCAAATCATTTATATGCTATCGATGCGGAGGCCATCACTCTTCGGCCAACGAGTGCCGTCACAAGCAGACAGTTTGCCACGCGTGTGGAAAAATTGGACATCTGGCTCGCGTGTGTCGCTGGAGAGTTTATCGACCGCCAAAATCTAAATCACCGGTAGAACCAGTAAAATCCATCGATGGTGCCACTCGTGACGGTACTGTTAACCGTTAACACAAGCTCAGGTTGAACACAGTTTGGAGTAGAATAGTCAGAAGACAAATTACGATATGAATTCATTTCGCACACTCTCGTCAGTCGTAAACGTGTGACTAGCATGAAAACAAAACCAACAAGACTTAAATGAAACGATTAAAAGTACAAATCGGGCTGGATCGTGATTGGTACTCACGGCTAAACCCACGGTAAACAAAGGTTGACAGTCAGTTGTTTTTGTGCGCATAGAACCGGCTGTCGACGGCTGATCAACAATGCTTCAATATATTTGAGAATTTGTGAGCTGTGAGCGTTCATCGAGACCTTTAACGAGAGCCGCACTGACTCACCCGCCAATGAGTGACACTCAGCGAGGACGAAACGCCGCTTCATCCATTAGAAGGCACTTATCGACCCCAGGTCACAGTGTCAATATCGGTCTTCGTTACAAAAGAAACCCAGTATTCCAGGGAATTGTTCACACTCACGAACGTAATAGGACGGAGATTTCCGTACTAGTAACCTAGGAACAGAACAGCTGAGGTAGAATGAAGGGGAAAAGGCATTAACATAATTATTACCATTTCGTGTTAGTCTGAGTAGAATAACTTCAGTGTAGATGTAGTACAGAAATCCAAGCAACTGGAGAATGATCAATGTTTTAAGTGATCCGCAACTTCATTGGAGCCACTGCGAAACAAGCAACCCAATTGGCCTTACATGAAGGCCAGGAGAACGCTGCAATGTTGAGCTTGATCAGTGTAATCGGAAATTCTATTCTAATCCTCTACAGAAAAACTTCCAGAGAAATCGGCAGTGATATGAACCTCTATTTACCACAAATCAGTTTCACAGCGGCTGTGTTAAACTTACACAAGGCCGACCGGGTAAAAACAACAGTTCCGCTTTGTTCACTATCGGAAGAAACACGGGCCTTACCGTCACTCGACGAACTGATCTCAGAAGTTGTCCGTAGTTCAAGCGAAACTATTCGGTCCACGCACTGCAATCGGTAGGCAAGCCATAGCGGTAATTTGATGGGTGACCAAATCAGGCGCGCAATTATTCCAATACTCAGTGGGATATCTCAGTGCGGCGGTAGGATGTGGCCAAAACCCACAGTGAGTGAACTGCGAACAGTAGGGACAACTGGACAAGCCATCGCTCAATAAAATCGGATCAGCAGACGAGAAATGGCAAGCAAAAATCCATGACAGAAAGCGTCAGCCACACACACACCAGTCAGGAAATGAAAGGGCGCGAATGGAAACGTGCCGCTGCATCGGACTGGAATTCGTTCCTAAACATCGTGCACGCGTTGCGTGGGAACTTGTGGGTTGGAAAATAAAGATCGTGCTTTATTGAACAACTTTTGCTACAGTAAGATTTCGCAAACCGTGCACCCCTGGAGTAACGCCGGTAGATCGGTGTATCCGGAACACAATAGGGAGACCGTGGTGAGTGTTTTTACTCAGACAGACTATACTTTCTAGTGCTGGTGGGCGGAACGATATCTTTGGTTCACGATTTGGTTAGGAGGCCTACGTAAGTTGATTTCACCACAATGTCACATTCACTCTGCCCAAATGCGCCAGTGAAATCGACTTTGTTTGAACCACCCGGTAGTTTACATCCGGCCTTACAACGATTGTTATCCGTTCTGATCACGTTAGCTGAATTTAAACGCGATCACGGATTCATAAATTTGGCCAGGACGTTGTCGTTGTGACAGTTTACCACACGGACAAGCGTTGAGCACATTAGTCGGCCTGAAGGAAACTGCTCCTACGGTGATCTGTGCGTAGGGTTGACAGCTGAAAGGACGGTCGTTGTGGGTGCCTTTCAATACCCTATCGTTTCTTTAGAGGTGACGTCAAAGTTATAAAGTGTGCGCCGTAGAAAGCGAAACTGTGGCTGAACGTTTACGAACATTTTTTCACTTGTAAAGTAGAGTTCGGTGTATGCAAGGCAGCTAAACTTTGATACAGGTTCTACTTAGCGAAATATGCCCTTAGGATATAATAGTTCTACTGTCCAACTTAGGGCCAAATATCGCGACACTTCCAAGATATAGCCAACTGATATCATGCGCTCTAGTTTTCAAAGTGTGGCTCAATTTAAGCAAGGAATTAACAGCTTCAAAGCGTTTTGAATTTAGAGTTCTCTCGTGAACTCGAATGAGTTTCTACGTTACAGTTGCACTGTCGTAACATAACTCACTGGAGGTGGGTTCAATAAAACATGAACTTATTAAAATTGTCTTCTTTCGTAGGGGCTACTCTAAAGATTCTAGCCCTGACCCATAAAAACAGGAAGGGATGGAGCATATTTCAATTGAAGTAGTTTTGCCGTTTTGGGTGACTGGCAAAGTCATCAGAACATCACACCGTAGGTGAAAACATTTTCGATTTCTGCTTATACCATTTAGTAACTAATGGAAAGCTTCTCCACTGCTCAGCCAGTTCAGTCTTCATAAATCTGATAAGAGTATCCATCATTAAATATTGGAACGCATTTTTTCCCCACCAAAAGTCAAAAGCACTTGACTAATGCAACTGACAGCTGCCAGTCAAGGGACAGTTATATGAGCCACATTGTTATGGCCAAGCACCACAGTGTCGGTATTTCACTGATTCCGTTTTGGTCTGTCTATATAATTCGGATTTTTCCCCACCATTCGACAGCTTGCGCAGGTATGGTTCCTGTCGAAAACCTAGCCACTGCTTTTGTTTCATTTCCGTTTTTTTATCCGATCTATTTGTTTGTCATATTGATTGAAAATATGGTTTTATACATGTCACCTAGTGGGTTTTAGTGACACAATGGAATTGTGGTTCTCTCCTGCTCCTCTAAATACGCACAATAACAGCCGACGAACTATCTTGAAGCTAATCTGAATTTTCCTGAAACCACATCACATGTTTAATACATTTTCCGTTTATTAGTTTGGCTCGGTCCCCATCAGCATGTCTCAATATCACCGTGTTTGACAATCGTTTGTTAATTATCTACAACAACAATTATTTACACAACCCGAGGCTTATTGTATGTCCCACTGTGCATACACTTTAAGGTTCCAGGAAGATTATGTATTTCGTAAGCGACAAAACGCTTAGACGCAAGTGATACAGCAGATTTATCTTTCGAATGTGGAGACACGTGGGAAATTCAATTCCAACAACTCAAAAGAATTTGAATCGGTCACTATGGTACTAATACTAACGCAATCAACGTTGTGACAAACTTAAATTGTTCACATTTCCAAGAAATATAACAACATAAAGCATCAGGTGTATTACACAGGTCCTGCGAAACGATTAAAAACGAACTGTCGGCTAAAACCATCAGATAAGTATGATACCGACAAATCAGTTTATTGTCAACGGTTCACGCGGACGCACTGATTAAATATGAGCCAGCCAATAGAGCATGGCACTACTTAAGGAGGGTGATAGTAAACTGGTAGGTACTCACGCGGTAGCATATTGGGCCCTTAGGATTGTGCTTAAAGCGAACAAACTGTATTGTTTGGGTTGGGAGTGGAGTCATTCAATAAACATGAGAGGTTACCAAGTTATCCGTGATGATCATGAAGAATTACTGAGACGTGCGTAGTAAAAACTGTTTGCATTGGTAGGAGAATCACTTGATTAGTTAAAAATGCACAAGTTTGGGGAATGCTATTAAGGCAGTTTTCTGTCCGCGTACGGGAATCGATAACACACGCGGAACGTGAACAAAATAGAGACAAAATTAACGGAAAACCACGAGAAATTAGTGATCTGTCTTCATACTGATAATGGAATGACAGTTTTCATGCACCGACTGCCCCCTTCGAGTAAACGCAAAACCTAAATTGGTGAGAAGCTCGTTAGACCGAAATTCCAACGTAACCACACCAGCTTTGACACATAATCATGACTTTGTGCCATATTCCCACCATCTTAACCCAAAGAGTGCAGAAGGGACGAAAGCACTATCTTAATCGTTTAGTACATGAACATTTGGATAAACATTTATATCGTACCTTGTTTCAATCAGTGACCTTGACTGGTGCAGACAGAGCGATTCGTACCGCGATGAC
>LOND01008801.1:0-10403 GCA_014220965.1 Paragonimus kellicotti | reverse complement strand
AAAAAATGTTTGGCCACTCGAAGCACACGCACAGGCTGCTGCAAGTAGAACTGTGGCTGATCAGCGTCGACCAAATTAAAAAGGCGAACACTTGCTACCTCAAACTTTTGTAAGAGGTAATGGCTAAAACGTGTTTTTTTGAACGACTCTAATCAACTGTGAAGGGATCAGTTGCCACACTGAATTTGTTGTAAAACGTGTTATTTAAAACTAACTGTTTGAACGCGCGTCGGGTTTGAACAACCGAACTGCTTAAGTCACAGTGGTGAAATGTAATAACGAACGGGTCAATCAAAACGTAACACATATGTAGCTCCGTTTACATATAGCGAGGGTACTATTTTTCTATTATACTGAGATTGTTTAATGCTGCTCAAACCACTGCTAATTTTAGTTTGTCTACACGATAACCAAATAGACGACATGATGTCAAAGAAATCTACGAAGTGGATTCGAACACGGTTAATCAATTGCGATTGCAATCATTCCATCAGAGGCTTTGAATGTGACAGACTATAACCGACTATCTGTGGCATGATCAATGTAGTGGCAGTAATTCATTAAATTTTCTATGCTGAGCAATTTAATTGAAGGGTTGAGGAATCCAAGTTAGTAATGTTCCGATGTTGCGCTGGAGAAGGAGGACAGACAGATGTTGATGGGTTCAACGTTTGTTGACCAAGACGATATGATTAACCTGTCTATCGTTATTGATAAATTCATAGAATACTGTCATAGGACTTTTGAACGCTTCCGTTTTTTTTACTGGACCCAATGAAGTAGTTCCTGAGTACATTTATTCCAACATTCGAACTAGCGGTAGGTGATGTTTATACCCTACAGCAGCAAGATAAAACGAATGAATAGTTGCTAACTGAATTCCGTTCCGGAACTGATAACTGACAGTTAGAGGTCAACGCGAACTGAAGTCAGTCAAACTTTAAACTAAAACGGAGACAAAAGTAGTAAAATTGCAGCGTGGGCGAAAATTCCCACCGGGAACCGTAAAATCCCAACCGGTGAACTGTGAGGGACATTAGGAGAATAAAAACCATCCAACATTGTACGGTTTTTATGCAAGTTGACAGGACAGAGGGACCATAACGATAACCACGGACAGTTTCAGTGGTTAACTGATAATCTGTTCTTATGACCATACAGTTCTAGCTGTCAGGAGCACAGTGAATCGGAAAAACTGAAAGGACAGTTATTTGAGCAATTTTTATTGCCTCATAAATTTATTCACTTGGATTAATGAAGTTGAGTTACGTTATGTGCGATATGCACTATGAAAACTCGCATTTAGAAAAATGGAGTGTTTGATTGCTTCGTTCATTTCTTGGTTCACAATAAGCAACCGAACTGCAATGAAGAAAATGTAGGATAACCTGGTTTCATTTATTGAAGTGTTTCATTCTCCTGTTAGTTGAACATACACAGATCCGCTCAAAATGTAGCAGTATTTCTCAAGATACTTTTTCACCAAGCTATATTCATTATTTCTGACATCATTATCGTTAATAATCTCCAGTGGTTAGTGGTTCATGGGTTATGAAACACACTTTAAACCGTGCCCCTCACAAATCAAGGGACGAATCACATGCTTCAACATAGCACACACAATGGATGCCTGAAAACGTGCTTCTTCTATTGCATTTTTTGCTCTCAGTCCCGAATTCATTTCACGAACAAAAAACATGGATATGAAATATAAACGATCGATCCCCGAGATGGCCTTCAACGGTAAATCAGAATTACCTAGTCAACCAGTCACGTAATTATGCAATGACGCATCCCATGCAAGACCGGATTACTGGGTCGCGGTCACACACATTGAGACGTGTACGTGTGTGGACGAACCGCATTGCAGATATCCGGTCTTTCGTTGGACACATTCCGGTTTTTCGTCAGCGTGACGCAAAGTGAATCTCACCTACCACTTCAGACGATTGGAATTCACACAGTATCGTGTCTCGTACAGCGTCTTCTCAACCAAAGCAGTTTTGAGTGCCTACGTCACAATACTAGAAAGCTTCAAACTGCCAGAACGTTTGAGTGAAATCTCTGTGCTACTAAACTGAGGTCGTTGATATGGGAAAGTTCCTCAGCCCAACCACGGGATGGCCCAATTCCAACGGTTTCCATTTCATTGTCAACCGAAGGTACCTCCGTTCTACCCCATTGGTTAGTTTGAGCTCACAGTTTCAATTGAGATGCCTGAAACCGTCATACCTTCCTAAAAGCATTATTCACGAACGCGCAGTCTTCCCATAAACGTTGTACGCCTTTGCTAGTCAAATTTCGACACTTCCCTGAACGTCACGTGCTAACTACTTACCCAGCTTGACCATGCTTAGCCATCACAGACAATACACTGAGTTACAGGCTCGGTGAAGCGTAGGCGTGTTTGCGTAGGCGATAAATTATGCGGCTGTGCATGGGAACATATGAGGTCGATGGAGTGAGAAGATCAGACAGACTGAATTTTGGGGAGAATAACAATAACCTACCTATGGTTTTTATCCGTATATGTGTCTGTTCCTAACTGGTGTTTCGGGGAACGAGAAGCGGTCAGTAATTACGCTTAATTGTGCTGCAGAGTTTCTTGATTCGTTGACATGCAGAGTTTTATTGGGTCACAGTCTATCCTGCGCAATTTTACAATCGTTTCAATTTATTCACACGTTTGCTAATCGGAGATTTGATATTAACAATAAACTAGACGATGTCTAATATTGGTCAGTGCACACACCACTCTGATCGATGCTTAACCTATCCTCACCGCTCAGATGGCCAAAAATTTGCAATCACTCGAATCATCAGAATGGAAGCATGACAAGCTGAACACTTTCCCGTTAGGCGACATAAGAGCAGAGTAGAAATCACGATTTTTCTGGGAACATCCATTTCTGCAAATGTTGGCGGGAAATAAACGGTGCTGTGTTTCATTAGTTGTGATAAATTTGTACGACTGGTCCCAGGCGCATCTCGACAAGAAGAGGGAAACGAAACACCTAGAGAAATGAAGAAAACGAGAAGCAAACAGAGGTTCAGAAGATAATCCAGAAATCCTAACTCGTTTATTTCATGGATGGTCTCGAGATTTTGAAGGGTTAACAGATCGACTTGAAACGGTTGTAAGTTTCGAAAGGACAGAAAGTCACGTGATATAGCTACATGAGTCTGCAAAGCGAGGAGTCCAGTATCACGAACCGAGAACCATCGCTGACTGTTTCTGAACGCAATTATGCGCGTTCAACCGGGATAAAAGTTTCCTCTAGAAGATGCCAGACAGAAGCAGGTAGTCTTCATCTGTGTGTTCCTCAACACACAGAGACTCAATACTTTGAGATGGTCCTTAATACCTCCAGTTCTTCAATAAGTACGTGAAGTTCATTAACGGATTTACTATACTTGTACTCAAACTAGGAAACTACTTTATTTCAGGATCGGTTGATGAGCACAATAGTTGTAGTGAAAGAGAGATAGATCAATATAAACTGTCTGAGTTCTAGTTTAGTAATGCACATGATACTTTGTTAAATGAGGTTTATTTCAATGATTTATATTCAGCCGAATCCAGGAGCTTTGTATTTGGATAATCTGATTACAACCAATGTGACCAATTTCATAGCGGTCCAACTAATACGTGAAGAGTTTCGGTGTCATATTTGCCTTACTGTGATCAAGCAATGATAGAAACATCCAATCAGCCGTGACAGATATCACTGCTTTTTCGATCAGCCGAAAGCCTTGACTATTAACTCTTCTGGATCTGACAAACAGTCATTTCTGTGCCACTCTCCTATCGTTCGTTATTCCATTGCCGACCTATTAAGACAGGTTACATGTTCCTGGATATTGTCAACAGATGTGGATCCAAACTGTAGAACATGACGTTTTAGAATAACAGATTCACTGAACAAACAATTTTACATGCAACTTACAAAGTGTGCTCAGTTGGGGGTCATTTTAAGTAACAGTTACTGACAGAAAACTGCCAGTTGTAACACTGAAGCTCCAAATAATTCTTATCACGGCTTTCAGTTATTTTCAAAAAACTGAGCTATAGCTGGCGTGATATGAAAAGTCTTTGGATTAGATGACTGCCATTTTTATGTTCTAACTACACATTGTTTCAACGAATGAGAATGTCATTCGCTGATGAACTGGAGAGTTTTTGCAAGCGCTGCTGATGCATAGACTGCTCTACTGACTTCAACATGGGACTGAAATAAACGCCACAAATAAGTCGTGAATAAGTCACCATCATCAAATAGTTAATCACATTAATTGTCAGTAGTGTTTAAGCAAGGGTAAAAGTGAGATCCTGATACTCGGTGGAGTAGAGATTTGGGTTTCTGAAAAAGACCAACACACTGGTTGAGCAAAAGTATCTTTCGTAACACACCGAAAACGTTATCACGAGACTAAATGAAAGCAGAAAATTCCTTCGGGTAGAAACAAAAATTCACCACACAAAAATGTTTTACAAATAGAACGATAGTATGGCAGCTTAAAGGACATCGTGTTCACTGAAATCTGTAGATCTCATTCGGCTTAGCAGCCATGTGAATTGCGTTCGATTAGTGACACCGTCTCTGATAAGTCCCACATCAAGAATATTTGACTCGGAAGAGGGCGAGGAAAGCGGTTTGATTGTACTTGCCAAATGTACTCCGTAGAATTCCAAAATATCTATCGTTTTAAGACACCCGCGACAAATTTAGTACGAATGAAGTCAAACAGTTTGGATTTCGTGTTTACCATGTTACTTGTAAATCAATTAAGAATGATACAACCGTACGAGCAAGTTTGTAATACACTACGTTCCGACCGCCTCGGGTCGCCTTCCTCACGAGTGTTGTAATCCGAAAATCACACTAACAGAGGGACACAGGTCACGTGGGACTTGCCGTGGTTGGATCAATCGACCTAAAAACGTAGAGTACTATAACTTGCTCGTAACGTTGTGTTATTTGCAATCGATTTATACGTATTGTTCTAGTTGTAATAAATGTGGAAGGAACTAACAGTCAAATGTCCTGTTTCGTAAAATGCTAAGCATTCCCTTATCTGCGGTTGCCTCCCTTTAAGAATCCGCTGCAAGATAACGCCGATTACTGTGAAGTGCACATATTCGCATGTTTTTTCTATCTTCTAATGTTTGCTTCCAAGAATTTGCAGGTAGTAATTATTAATATAACATTATAATAACACTATGATGTTAATACATATAGGTCCTCTGTGGGACAGATGACAGATCACAAAAGTCTAAATGACCAGATCAAATAAAAGAACGTATACAAGGTTCACTGAATTTTCGATGTCTATACATTAGAAAAATCTGGGAAAACCAACACATAATCTTGTCGTGACTTTATTTGTTACGTCGGGTACTCGTTGAACGCTGTTTCCGGTTTGTTCGTTGGCTTCAACAGTGGCTAAATGTCACCTCTATTCATTGTACGCTCACCTGTGTAATGTTGATTGCGAACTAAATAAAAAAAAACTGAGTTTCTAGCATGAAAACCAAGTAACACATCCTTAGTCGTATAAAACCGACAAGGAAACTACTTTCAATGATAGCACTGAAGTAGTGGTTTTGAAATAACTCCGTAAGGTCTAGATGTGAGGGATTTTCTATACTATGCTGACGAAGTGTTTTTCAGTGTTACGTTACTCCTTCTGTCGAAGACAGTAGAAAAATCAAAGGAAAACTATCAACTGGTTTGCCTTTATCAACAACGTCTCTTCGTCTTTCCTGGACAGTAAGTAAATTGGAGGTGCATGAAGATCTCTTTCAGATTTTATGTTGCTAGCCAGAAAACACCGCAAATCGGATCAAACGCTAGCATCACTTGTCACCAATCAGAATGTTCGTGACTTCCGAGGCAATCGAAAGCAATGCGACCAGTCTGTCATTGATCAGTTTGTTACGATTATCTCCATTAAGTATAGGTAGTTATGTATACATTGTAGGTTTTCAGTAGCCCACCTCTCAGCATAGACCTAGTAGTATCCTATATTGTCTCACCATCGAAGATAGCAACAAATCAGTGTTTTTTCTAATGTTTAACGTTCATACAATCAAGAAAAGTCGGAAACCCCAACCAATAGTTACATAACTGTTGGGAGACGCATCTCCTAACGAGACAGCCAGGACGCATCACGTCACATCGATCGGTCGTGGGTGTTGGTATGATTCCACTCAACCGATCAGATTGTAGGTGCGCGGTCTGGACTGTTTTCTCGCGTTGCTTTCTGATGCCCCCTGTAACGTGATTTGCTCTGACACCCTGACTGCCATATATGACTGTTTCATTTGATTCGCTCTGTCTGTCGGCCATTTATGGTAATCGTTTCGTCCTATAAATTTAGAGCCTCTGTGGCCTAATTTTGTCTCGCTCTTCCAATAAACGGTGTTGCCGCGTCTCTTCTCATTTCTCGGTTTTGGGTCAAGCGACTGAGCGCGTAACCAAGGCGACGATCCCAATAACAAAGTCAAGGGAAGGGAATTACCCAATAAACATAGCTGCCTCTATGTAAAAACACGCAACATCAAGCTGTTGACACACTGCAAGCAAACGACACAGTCATAAGTGAAAGTAAGGCGTTATCGTCATCAGGTTTTCACTGTCTCGAGGTGCAATTTCATCACAGACAACTCGGCCAAGCAACAACAACATTCGCGTAGCTGAATCCGATTAGCGATCATCTCACCTAAAGTCTCTCGCCACCGAAAGTGTCTTGGAAACAAGCCCGATCTACACTGCCTGAACATTAGGTGAACAATTTCAAATCTCTCTACTCCAGGTCGTCATCTGTCCACCTCGCACCTTACGCCAGTCGGCCGCAGCGTCGGCAAAAGAGTGCTCGGTGTGGCAAGACGACTAGCTGGCATCCTTAGTACATGACCCAACCATCTAAGTCTGTGCAAATGTAATGATTGAACAAAAGAACTCGTTTGACAATCACTACCAAATATCCGCTTCCTAACCTCTTCGTTGCTTACTCGTTGGTGCCACCCGATACGAGCGATCGAACGCAGACATCGGTGGTCAAATACCTGAAGACGGTTCACGTCCTCTACCCTGAGCGGCCAAGTTTCGCTGCCGTAAAGTAACACAGCCCTCACTGTCGCCTTATATACGCGACTCTTAAACCTCATAGAGATATCACTGTGTTGTTAGAGGTGTCCTAGATTAGCGAATACAGCCATAAAGCCAGAGATACGCGCTTTTGTTTCACTCCATACACCCCCGCTGCTGCTAATACAGCTTCCCAAGGACACTAACCAGTCAACAGCCTCATCAATTTCATCATCCAACTTAATCACAGCAATCTGGCAAGAAGCAGTTTTTACTTTCAGGTTGCAAAACGCACCCTGGAATATTTATTTGAGAGTTATCAAAAAACAGCAAATTGCACTTCGCACATTCAAGAGCTGTGATGGTGCAGGTCCACACAGACATTTTTGGAGGGCCACAAACAATCTTTCACTATTCCGTTCGCGACAAAGTTAAACAATAATGGTGAAAATGGACAGATTTGACGTGCCACATTCTTAGTATTAAAACTGTCAGACAGTACACCGTAGACACTTACATAGTCCGAAATGCGGGAATAAATTGTCTACGGTACTTTCACACACGCGTTCGATATACTTCTGCGTTTAAACGACTCTAACAGTGCTGATCGATCGACTGGAACAGACTAACTTTGTCAGCCGGCGATACATATGAAGCTTCCTCAGAGTTTTCAAAGAGTGAAAAATGAATTGCTACATCCTAGTCCCGGGCGAAACGGCTTTGCTTCTTTCTAACTTTGGTTATCCATGTGCTGCAATCAGTCGATGAATATCCCTGCGTTTTTTAGCCTCAGACTACTTCTCAGGAGAGACTAGATTATGGTACATAGCACCCTCCATCAACCCCAACATCCATCAAGATAAAAACGTGTGCCTAGTGAAAATTGTCCTCTGAGTAGTAACTCACTGAAACTGTAACAGAAATTGAGCTAGTTGATTTGCACACAACACTTTCTTAACGTCCGAATGTGCCTAACCTGCAACAACTTATCGTATTCTGTCACAACCGCGTCACCAGTGGCTGAATTCAAGCGCAAACGTGAAATAAAAAACCGAGTATCCAGGCAACGTCTTCATCTCAGTTATCATAGTAGGATGAAAATAATTTCCATCACTCTCTACTAATACAAGTATGCTCTTGCCCACTTCAAGTGTTGCATCATCTTCATTGTACACACGATAAGCAGTAAATGGGCTACTGTTCTGCTCATTATCCACTGGCTTACTGTTACACAGTCCTTCCATTTCTCATGCCCTAAAACCGAAGCAAACTTCCAACTTGTCGTTTCTTTCTAGACCGTCCAGTACAGATTTAAATGTACAAAAGTAATTTCAACTCCGTATAATTTGTGCATTTTCTAGGAATCAGACGCATTCTAAATGGTGATTATGGTCAAGGGTTATCCATTATGGTTTAAGCGAGAGCGTGCGATCCCTCTCCTAAATTTGAAGATTATGATCAAACCACTCCAGCATAATGGGATGTACTGCGTCCGCCACATGATTAAAACAATTGGGTCAAGGGTTCCAATAATGTATTTCTACTGTAATATACCCGATAGAAGGGAGAACGAGGGTTGCCAGGAATCGTTTATCGAGAACACGTAACACTACTACAAAATTAAGGAAGGGGTCAGAATTAATATGAAACATTACGTCACTGTCCGTTCAGATAAGTTGTCCTCAGTTGGGGCTTCTTCCTCGGAGACTGCACAAGCTGCCGACTCTGCAACACAAGGGAGGGAGGCAGTGATTAGCAGCGGTTTCAAAACGTACGACGCGCGATTCTTTCAGTTTCGGTTTCACTCTACACTACTCTTTCCAAGAAGCGCTTGCGAGAGCTATCCGAGCCGGTAAACGTACTGCATTTGAGAACCAAACTGAGTTTACAGACATCAGTTCTGGCGGCTCGTTCTGAATCTTGTGACACGTTTATAGCGGTTACACCATAGAAGCAGGAGACCAGCTAAATTGACTTTCAAAACGTTCTGCCCAACGGTCTAAGCTTTCTGGTCTCAACACGAATGAAGTGTGTATCGTCCGTCTCGCTAATAGCCACGCTGACAGAGATTTGCCATGAACCAGTAGAGCTGGTGTGCCTGAAGAGACTGTCAGTGTTCATTGCAGCACACGTGGTTTCCATTTCCTTGAGATTTTTCATTGGTCAAGCTCCACGATCGGCGATCAGGCCACGCTTCAGCTTCCTACGTCCATCCCTCTTAAACCTGTTATATGATCTGGTGAGAAGAATGTCCCGCCTGACGTCTGACAACTCCAGGAATTTCTCTGAGATCTAATGTTTTGTTTAACTCACGAACTACCGTGCCACACGCTACAGTTACTGTTTCATAAATGGGCTTGTGGAACTTATTTGCAGCAGCTATTAGGGTGAGAAATGCTGAGCTTGTATTTCAAGTTGGTTTGGTACTTATGTTTTATCCACAACGTGACCAGTTCCTAATCAGCCGACAGTTGCGATCAGTGGGGGATCGTTATCGGGTGAAAGCAGGAACGAAAGCACAATGTCTCAATGCGTGATCTGAATCCAAGTATGTGCCTCAATAGGGACGATAATCTTGAATGGAGACACGCGTCCTAGATCTATCAACGATCCGGTTTAGCGAAACCAGATCTAATTTGAGGTATGACAGCGCTGAGTACGACAATAACGAACACGATTTCTGAAACTAGTGTTAGCCAAAAATATTCTGCTTGTCGCAAACTTGAAATAGCCGTACAACACCGTCAAAGCGATGTGATACCACCTCAAATCTGCCATCTAAATGAGGTTTGGCATTTTCAACGCTGCCAAACCTGGCTTTTCTGTTCCGCGTCAACATGATTCTATCATATCAATTTTCAAGCCAATGAGAGCAGCCAGATCCAAGCAAGTGACATCCTTGACACCGACGTCACTGCAGTCATCTGGAGCGTGGTCAAGACACCCGAATTATTTCCGGAGATTTGATGTCCGGAGCTAACATTAACAGAACCTGCCAAACGTACGGTATGGAGTCTACTGCTAACAGGAATCCAATCTTCTGCTGCGGATGCGACCGTTATTTTCAGAGCTATACCTACTACGGCCTGACCAATTCGTGCAATTGGTATCCAGTCGACAGAGCAGATGCTGTTAGGTCCATTTTTTGGTTGTCATTACGTATTATAATTTCTGAAGCGCTGAAGATACCGACACTCAGCGAGTCTAACATCCTTGAGAGGGAACGGTATTTTGGCTTATCTGTCTCAGAGTACAAACGCTGATAACACCAGAATTACCTTGCATCCTGGGCCTAAGTGGAAGACAAAATAG
>LOND01008798.1:0-10455 GCA_014220965.1 Paragonimus kellicotti | reverse complement strand
TCCATGGAAAAGTGTGGATCTTCACTGAATTATTTTAAGACGCAGCGCAAGTTATTTTAGTTCGGACTGACCAAGCGAAGCTGATGGCACTTCAGATGTGAAGATGGCTACTGAAATCCGCCTAGAACGACCCAGAAAACTAAAATGGTCTGTCTGCGAAACGGGCTGATCAACCTCACTGACCGCCGGAAGATAACACGACGAATTAGTTGGGTCCAGTTTAAACACCTCCATCTAAGTTTTGTCATCGTGATCAACCGTCAACAAGAGCCTTGCCGAAGCTGAACAAGAATTCGGATTAATGCGCAAGGTTCCCGGAAACAGCTCATCTCCACTCTAGTCGTTTTTGTTCGAATACTTCAGCTTATCTAGTGTTGGTTTAAAGTTCCCTGACTGTCAACGACGTGAAAACGAACGAGAAACATCAGCTGGCAGTAAAATGAAAAGCAAATGGGTGAGAGAAGTGGAAGCCAATACCACGTTAGATTATCCCGTCTTACTAATGGAAAACGAATAAAAATCTCTGAGAAAAGAGCTTGTAGAAATCCTGCGGAAACTCAGTGAGGCTCATAATTTCAGCTGTTCAATTTTATCGTTGAAAATGTCTAAATGAAGGGATGTCAAGGGAAAGTTTTAAGGGAAACTCTGGGAGATTGATTCTTTAATAAATGATTTGTTTGTTTAGTAATTTCTGATCAGAAATTTCACCGCAATTAACTTTTCTGGGAACATTTAATATGAGATCTTTAAGGAAAAACCAGCTAGTACGGTAACTGCTCTTCCAGACTAATGGAAGAAACTCAAAACGTTTTCGGCAACACTCGAACGTTAAGTTCGAAATCGCTGTTTCAAACGTGATTTAAATTCTTTAGGCATCTATCTGAATTTGAAGAATGTCAGTCATTTCCAGAGCAAACTTCGCGAATAAATTGGAAAACTTTCTCGTTGTTTCAATATTGAATTTTACTAGCCATCATTGTATGACCTCAGTTACGGGCTTTCATCCAGAAAACGCTGAGACACTTATAGAACTCGTTAGAGTATTCTGTCTCAGTCCTTGATTTCACAAAGATTTAATCCTATCCATGTGTAAGTGACACTTTTCTGAACATCCGGGGATTTTACCAGAATCAGGTAAAATAGTTATCATCTAGTCGTACAAAGGTTAGTGACCTTTATAAAGTTAAAACTTGAAGATACACTCGTAAAGGAGATCGACTCGTGCACGTTCAGCCTGCTAACCAAAGTTTGCAGCACACTTTGCGTAATTAACTTCAGAATCTTGATACGCGTGAGAAAGCTAGTAGAAAAATCTATTACATGAACAACCATTAGGTTTGTACATTTATGCAAACGAATTTTTATTCCCATTTTCACCGAGTCACTTTCTGTTGTGTTTTCGGCAAAACTCCTGGTAAACGTGATGAAAAATTGTCTCGATACGGGTATCAAAATTATTTCCGGAATCATTCAACTCAGTACATTCATGTCTCATGTTCATTGAAACTCTTTTACCAGTGTTGGGCAATCTTATTCGTTGGTACCGAGCTGGTAATCTTTCATTGTTCTCCCGAAGGTTTTCAGAATCTCTGAACCCTTCAACTTCCACGAACACTTTAATTATTGACCACGTCACTCTGTAGTTGACACACTTTTGTCTACCGTTTATTGTCTGAACCAGAACAAGTTAAAACCTATACCATATTCGTCACCAAGTGACACGGTCAATCTATCATAAGCCATCGCTTCGAAGGACAAACTTCCTGGAATGTGTGCACTGGAGATTCCCTGTCGTCCACTTGCCAAGCCGAATTTTATGATGATACAGGAGTGTTTTGCATCAATTTATAATGAAGATCAATTAGTTAAGACATATACCCCAGCTTAGTAAAACTCACACTGGTTCTGTGAGGGCATATAGAGCAGGGGTCAAAACTGTTTGCCAGAGACAAATTGGTTTACTTGTCCTACATTGTAGACGGTGATTAGAAACTAGTGACCACGGTCATGGTTAAACTGCTCACCAAACATGAGTTTGTACATGTTCGAAAGTAAACCAGCCAATAACCTAAAACTAAAAATGAGTGGATCAACCGTGACTTCTGATAAGGTTTGGTCGCATGATATTAAGGCTGGAGAGGTTAAAAAGAGTTTGTCTGTTGAAGGTTGTCAGATTTCTTGGTGACAAAATACTGCCTGGTCATTAGTTCAAAATAATTGTCGTTCAGTTGTATACGGTCTAACAACAGTACAAAGAATTGTTCTATTTTGAGAATTCCCATATAGCATACATTTATTGTTTGAACAAAGTATTCTCCTCGACGAACTAACCTCCGCCTAGGGGCAAGTTAACAGGAATTCCAATTTTCACTGCAGTTCTAAACATATGATCAACCTACCTGTTTCTGAAGTGCATGGGAGAAAGTCTTGAACACACGAAGAGTGGTCATCGTTTCCGTGAACCTTTAAAACAGTGATTCAGCTGTCTGGATTTAAGTGGTTACGTCGGCACACTGGTCATCTGGGCAAATTAATTGACTTCTGCCTCATACCCAAGATAATAATACCGTTATGGTAGCGTATTGGAGTGTTCAGGTCTGGCGAATCGGGGCGTTTGGGGCTAAAATATTTGGAATCTAGAGGTTGTTGTTTTTGTTGTTTAAACTTCCGGTAATGTCCGTTGCGGAAAGAAACCTGGAAAAGGAAAATTGTGTGCGCTAGAAGTGATCAGAAACAGACTAGAACCGTTCAATCTAATCAATTAATCACCCCATCTGTCATACGTGAAATGGAAACGGGTGAGTCACGACGACTGTGTGCATAAGACACACACCGGGACTACCAGACGTCCGACTTACATTCGTTCCAACGTTTCATTTTGAACCGCAGCAACTATGGTGCGGTTTGCTAACGTAGGCATAACCGATTGTGAAATTAAACTGAACTGATCAGACTGATGTGTACAATTGTTCAATAGTCATCCTGTGTGGTTGTAACACCAGCAACAGATCTGCAAATTCAATCAACTTCATCTCCCACGTCGAGTTCGTGAACTACAGAGGTTGGTTTTACATAGAGGCGTCACATACAAACAAGCCTATTTCCCAAGGTTGCAGCTCTTCTGAGAACATAACAGTAACCAAAGCATGTTAAATGAAATTCTAACATTTCAATCTTGAAGATATTAAAACATTGCTAATTATATCCACTGAGCGTTTCTTCTGCCTTGGATAATTCCCCCTAATGCACTACAATGAGTCAGATGGGTACATGACGTGGAACTTCGAAATGATTACCGCATCCAGCTTACAACTGATTAACACTCATTTGAGAGTGTTTATTCTAAAGAAAAGTCATTTTGCAACAGAGTATTGCAATTGTTGGATAGTACACAACTCAGAAACACTGGCACAAAGACGGGGCAATTGTTCCAGGTTTGGATAACTAAATCGAACGTTTACTGGCCAGAAAAAGTCAGAACAGATTTTGACTACACTATCCACAGTTCAGGTTAAACTTTTTGTCCACTTCCGAATTGACTCTCGCGGTCCTATCATCCCTGCATGTTCAGTATGTCTTAACGTATAAGGACATGTTTGTTCTGATGCAGTTGGAATAAGTTGTAGATGACATGCTTCTTGGCGGTATTTCAGTAGGGATATTTTGACGTACAGTGTATGTACTGTAAGCAAAGAAGTACACACACAGCGGGGTATATCCAATGGACTAAACGTCCTTGTCATAAATGAGAAAGCAACACTGTTAACGAAACGTAATTTTGTGACCTATATATTTGAAATATTAGTTGTTGGTAGAAAACACAGTCATCAGTGACAGCTTATTCTGTAAAATTATTGGAAAACTGGGGGGAGCGGAAGACTCATGCAATATATGTCCATTTTCTCAACAATTTCGATAAACGGCAGGTAGCACCGACTATGAAGTTGGTACATGCTTTTCCCACAGTATGTCTGTGTGTGGATGATACCACAGTAAACTCATCGTTAAAGGAAAACGAAAGCGTCATCCCTGACAAGCATCTATGAAGCATAGAGGTTTAAACAGGACCGGTCAAGTTTAATGTGACTGACTATGATAATACAAACTGCCCATTGTTGAAGGCAGCAGTGAGCAGCATAAAGATGTGAAGAATATACTGGCACAAGTGAGCTGAACTGAAAAAGCATACACACACGTGAACCAACTGTGTAGTATGCATAAAAACGGATATCTTTGCAATCCGTACCTGATGTGAACGAGAACCGATAGGTCAACATTTGTTGATATTTCATTATGTTAACTCACGGCAACCATACAATAACCACAATTATGCATTTTGTAAGTGACAGTTAATCATCGCATTAACCCAAGGGTAGCAAAATTGGGACTTAAAGAGATGAACTACAAAACAGACGCCATTAAATAAGGTTTTCAAAATTTTGGAATGGTTCACAATGAAAATGTATTTATTGGTGTTTTCCACTTTCCCTGAACACTAGCAAGAAATCTCCTGGTTTCCTTCAAATAGCTTGATTTTCAGAGTCTTCATAGTTGTCTAGTTTGTGCCAAATCGCTCAATAATGCTCTACTAAGGAAAATCATTTCGGTGGAAAATGCTTTTGCGTTCTCAAAAGAGGGACCTTGGATTCCATTTCAAGTGCTAGTCAGTAAGTATGTAAGATACAAGGAAAACAACGTTCTGATTTGAAAAGAAATGGCCGATTTTTACGTTCGACTAAACGCTCCTCTCTATACAAACGTTTTCCACGAACACTGTAGTCAAATGGAAAAGCAGATCCGATTCGCGGATGTAGAGTGTCCTGACAATTTGTACAAATAAAATTGTGCCAGAGTGTAAAACAAACTGGACTGTTGCATCGAAAAAACATAGAGTGACAGGAACCTGAGCGGTATATAGCAATCTCAATATATCACAAAAGCAATGCGCCCTCTATAGGATAGAATATTTTCATCAACCTTTGTTATATAGCGGCAAACGTCCGACGTTTTGATTAGTCAGTTCGTTCTCATTTTCCAGCGCATACATTCAAGTAATCTGGTTATTTAAATCTGACGTGCGTTCAAACAAATGATTTTACTCATCACCTCTCACGAACGAATTCGACGTGGCAGCTGATTTCTGTTTGGTTATTCACAGTTGACCAATCCGGCTCTGTTCGCAGTGAGAAGATTGCTCCGGCCCAAAAGCGCCGAAAGATGTGACATTTTAAACTTCTAATCTTATCCTACTTCAGACAGTTTAAACCAGAATAATGTTTAAATGACTTCAAACTTATGAAGCCAGAGACAATGGCCGATGTAAAGTTGGAGGAATTCATGGTTCTCCTTGTCACATCTCGTCAGTAAAACATAGCCCTACCAAGGCCGCGGTTGGAAATCTGGCCACACTGTCATGAGATAACCGTGTTTGCCCCCTCTCCAATGATCTCATCTGAGGCACGACTTAATTATCATTCCTGAATGTGCAACTACATTCGCGTAGGAGTAATGCTCAGGTTGTCCCGTTGGCCTAAGGAAGACGGTGCTCATCCTGATAACTCCAAACGGTGACCTCACGTTTATTAGTTTCCACCTGGTGTAAATAAATTAACTCATTAAACATCTTAGAAATAATAGAAGTACTGGTATGTAGTAAAATATCTTGGCTGTTATAGATTAGAACTCAGTATGAAGTCATTGATTCAATGATCGACACGGTTATCTTGGTGAGATGTGGGTGGAATCCAAGTCTCGGCCATGACAAGGATATGCATCACTGGTGAGCTCTGAGGAGAACGAAACTATAGTATAAGGCTTCTTTTAGAAAAGGGCTGACCGAACTGTTTGTGAGAATGCAACAGCTGCAATCATTTGTAGATGATGATCAAATTACATCCACCCAAGTCCTCTACTGTTCATCAGTTGCTCGCATTTTGTCGCATATTTTCCATCCATATAAGTTTTCAGTTAATCACTATCGAAGACTGTCACTAGGCTTACACCTTGTTTTTCGAATGAAGCTCACAAGTTGTGCACGTTTAAACCCTGACCCATATCTGCATTATTGTCCACATACACGTGTGGACAACTGTTCTAACGATCTCTCTGTGGGCCTGCTTGAATTATCACAATCAAGCTGTTAGTCCCATTGACTACTGATGAGCTCTTGTATGAGTAGAACATTAATTTGATAACAGTAAAAAAGGAACCGTCTTGAAATCATATCGGGCTGCAAATGTTACTACCCATTGCTACTGGTGTAGAGATTATATCAAAACATTGTGACGAACACGCAAATTTTGCAGATCAGATTCGTTGAATGACTGATTATCTCAACAGTCAGTGAACGTTTATCTCTTGACGATACCGTAATGCACACATACCCATTACATAATTGACTGTCTCCTTCAATGGTAGGGGATTTCATCACTCCTTGATGTTTACTCTGTAGTCAACATTCTAATGCAATCAGTTCTTTTTTGTGTAGGTATTCACGTAGTAGAAGTGACTGAACAGTGACAACTAAAAAGGGGCTGGGACAGGGATACTTGGTTTTGCATGTATAAGCAGTGCCATAGATTGATTTCATGCAACACGCTGCTATAAGCTAACAGATTTGTTGTTTGTTATACCGTCAAATCGGATTGATCATCAGTTCATGATACATCGTGATAAAGACGATTATATCGCACTTGTGTAATGAAGGCTCGGGTCGAATCCAAGCGGACTCGGCGGAAGGTATCAGATTGGTAACGTGAATGATTGCGCAGTTCAACGGTTGGGTGTCGCGAGAATACGCAAAAAGTCGAATGCCACCATAATAAATGTGGGAGGTTGGTAAATGGGCGGATTGTGGCAGAATGAGCAATAGGTTAGCGAGAAACAAGTTGAGAAATACGAGATCAGTAGGACCTAAAGGACTAGAGGCTGGACATCAATGAGTAAGGTAGTTCATCAGAGCCGGAAGACTGAGAAGTTAAAATTTGACAGGTCGAGTGTGAATTACAATAGTGTTGCAAAAGAATTGGGAGTTTAGTGGTCAAGATATTCAATCAGCGATTGGCCGCGATCGATTTGTTTTGAATTTGGTTTGGTAGAAAAAACTTGAATGGTGCAAATAGGAGCGGCGTTAGGTAGGTTCGATGGTGATCGAGGTTCATCTTTTAGGGAAACATTGTACTTCCACATTACACACGCCGGATGAAAAAACAAGTCGAGCTATAGTTAACTAAAGTTCATAATTCGGGGCGATTGGGTTAACTCTCAGATGACAGTATACTTAACCAGCTTATTTAGCTATGCATTTGGGTTCGGGGACCACGACCGTGTTTTATAAGTCACATTACATAGAAGGCGCCTCCTTGATCTGTGATAACACATAACCGTTCTATTATGCAATGTTTACGTGTTGTCTCGCAAATTAAGCACAAACAACTCATGATATCCTTGCACAATAGCAGAATTGGATTATTATCGAGTGGATGTACGTAACAATTCAGCATGTGGTTTCTTGTATACTCTACATTGTAAGTGTTTATAAGTTTCGCTCCCTTCTTTCGTAACATACCTGAGATTTCTTTAAAAGTAACTCGGGTTTTCAGTACCTGGTTACAATAGTTGATTGATAACGGTTTAAACTTGAGTGGACGTATAACCGATACATCCGGTGTAAGACAATTTTCTGACTACATGTAGGTTTTTGGAATTAAAGTTAATTTCTGAATGTTGCCAGTGCTTATCCTTTTGCGTGTACGCTGTCGAAACAGCACGTTTCCCGTGTGCCCGTGAGTATTAATTAAAATCTTTAGTTGAGAACTGATTTTGAAAGCAGTTGAACAGAACTATTATATATGAAGATTATTGAAAACATATGAACGGAGTAGAGGGTTGAGTAAAATGATTACAAATGAGCTGTAGATATCTCATGATGTTTGAGTCTTGCATACACGGAGCTGATGGTCACTGTGTGACTAAAAAACTATCACGATATCTACGAGATTCGATTTTTTGGTTTCGTAATATTACAGTGATTAAAACAATTGTGTCCTCTGGATAGTCAGCCATCTGGCTATGCTTCACAGTAAACAAAGCTGGATTGTATTTTCCATCGTCAGTCAACATTTGAACTGATGAACTGCTTCGGGGAGCGCTCGGTCATCCACTGCATGAGGCGTGGCTCCATCCAATCAGTGTGTGCAGCTCTCATAACAACTATAAGCCGGCTGACGGAAAACATGGGGCACAATTTGGTCAAATGAAACACGTTTAGCAATAGTCAAGCCTGCCTCATAGTTCGATCACAAAAAATGCAACTGAGCAGCAGGAAGAAATCTGCCACATAACGGATTGATGCCTTTGTCGAATTCAGCTAGCTGGATGACCTAAGTTCTTGTTGGGACATCATATCCTTCTTCGGTACAGTGTACATACGCACCCACGTAGGGCGCCTATCATTCACGGTGTTAAATTTCTGTAGATGTCACGCGAAATTCCCAGTGTAGTCATGAAAAATACTGTATAGCGAACAAGCTCGTTTTCAGTGATTCATCATCAGGCTAAATACATCACATTTATATCACAAATTTTACAGGGGAATCATTAAAGGGGTAAACGGGAACGGGTGGTTAATGAGGTCAGTCAGTTCAATGTCACACTGCAATCAAGTACCCACTTGAACAATGGTTCTTGACAGGCTAACAGGGTGGGGGATGGCCAAGGCAGATCCAAAGTCTGAACAAAACGTTTCTGGACGCACAGGGTGGGTTATACAGGCGAATTCCAATAGCTTCTGCTGTGGACAGAATCCTACGCCTCACTGCCCTCGAATGGGTGGCCTTAACTCAGTAGGACATCACATTAACAAAGTGATTCGAATCCACCAGGTGCGATAGTATGGCACTGTTGACAATTTTCGTTATTCCACTGTTGAGCCAATCTGAGTGGTGTTCCCCAACCAGTTCAGATAGGCGTCTGGGCTTGCGGCCAACATAACCGGTTCCGCAGGAACAAATGAATAGTATACACAAAACGAGGCTGTAGAAACAGGCACTTTATCTTTTAGGCGTGGCAGCAACGAGAGAACCAGATTAAACGTAAGTGGACACTTTACTTAACGGGCGTATGATATAGTATGTCTGTATTAACGGCCCTTGTGAGTCTACGTGTGATAGTTTCAGCTAGTGTGTCGCCCTTGAAAGTAATCCGATGTGTACATTTTTTTTCCGCTTGATGCAGCTGGGTCCGTTTATCAATGTGTTTTTGCATAGCTCTATCTATGAATCTTTCCGGGTAGCCATTTGTATAAATACCGTACTTACGAAAGTCAATCCTTCACTAATAGTATCATCCGTGCAAATTCTTACAGCTATGCCGATCAAACAGTTAACTAATTGAACTGACTGACCTCATTAACCACCCGTTCCCCGTTTACCCCTTTAATGATTCCCCTGTAAAATTTGTGATATAAATGTGATGTATTTAGCCTGATGATGAATCACTGAAAACGAGCTTGTTCGCTATACAGTATTTTTCATCTCTGTAGATGTATTTTGACAAACAGTGTACTGCTTAAGAGCTCGTTTCGAGCTACACCGTCAACCTTACAAGTTGAACAACACCTAAAGCAAACTTAATCTTCATTTAACTGGAGTAAAGCTTTCAAAAGGGTTCTATGACCGAGCTAGGTAAGTCGGGAAAAAACACAAAATGATGAAGCGTTCAGTCCCAATGTCGCGTGAATAAAACACGTTAAGGGCTAGGTAATTGTTAGTTTACATCTGAAAAACTATAGTTATATCAGTATTACTATCGTTATTATCATTAGTATCACGTAAACATAAACGGAGCCTCCTGGCGATCAGAAGTGCTTTCCTGATCAAGCGACGTTAACCAACTCTTTGTACACACCTAACCTTTACCTACATAATTTCTCACCTAATAATATATGACTGCAAAAGACGTTTGGTCTGAAGAAGTTGCTTATTGCAAGACATCCATTACAGATATGTTAAATTATCGAGCAGTGAACACGTACTACTTTACACGGCCGCCATGTGTTCATCTCATTAGCGGTAGTGTAGCCACGTTTTTTTTTCGATGACAAGTCACGCGTAGTGCACATACACGTTTCCCGTAGTCGTTTTTATGTGTTGGTCATCTCAGTGTTAAAATCTGCCCTCTAAGTTATGCGCGTACGAGTCATGCTATACTAATCACAAACAAAGTTGTATGCTATACAACAGCAAGGACCTCTTCCGTCCATATCTCCTATTAGTTCACGGTTTTTTGTCTGGACTATCTGGTATATTTGTTTTATGTCAGCTTTTTTTCATAAGCAGCCGACGGGCCTAAGCAAACTATCCACAGTACACAAGCATAACTTCTCACTGTCTCATATTCATCGACGCTTTACTGAATAAGCAAAACAGGAAAAATGAGAATAATATGAATGTATTG
>LOND01008795.1:0-10057 GCA_014220965.1 Paragonimus kellicotti | reverse complement strand
AGATTATGAGTGTCAGATAAACCAAATAAGCGATTAGAGTTAGTTCGTAACTCAAGTGACACGTAACATTAAGGTACCCACATTCTGCTGAAAAAAGCTCTAGTTATAAATGATACTGAGGCAATATACAGTAGTCAGCTTCTTTGACGCTGTCGCTGTCATGCCCGAGTCAGTGCATTTACTTCATAAGCAACTCAGTCAAACGCAGGAAACAAAATCCTTTCAGCCATAATTCTTTCTAACGGTTTTAATTGTCAACCCCAGCACTGGAGGGGAGGAAAGCGAATCCGATGCATAGGTTTAAAATTAACACTGGCTTATTTAATTTTCCTCTATCAATACTTGCTGATTCAAACACGTCTTACCTCACTAACCAGAGGAGTCGGTAAATAGTGCACGATGTTGTGAATATCTTTCTCAATACACTACCTGACGGTTTGAATCCATGTCTGTACAAGTTGTGAATTAGGGAACTTGCTGGATCCTCAGTAACGAAAGCTGACCTAACGAACCCTGTGAAAGATGTTTGCTACTGTCATAAGCTGCTTGTTGTGGAATAAAAGGATCAGTCTTTGCAAATCTCTGTAAGTTCAACAACCTCAAACTTAAAGAGTACGGTTGACGAAGGTGAAGGAAAAATCGTAGGGTTTATGTTCAGTCTGTAAATTTTTCCAACTCAGAGGTCACACAATTAATGAAAAGCTGCAACTATCTTAGAAATAGTGCCTCGGCTCCATGTCTCATACCCGGCCCATTAGAAATTCGATCAAAAACTTACAGAGTAATACTGCTGAGATTAGTAATGACGTTAGTGTGAGGTACGAAGTGTCGGTTTGTACTTTAGGACTGTAAGACGCACGAAAAATTTTTCAATAGAGTAGAGTACGGTCTTTAAATATTTGCGCCCTATAAAAATTGTTAAATAATAGTATTTTGTCATAGGTATAACCTAGTAGTAACTTTTTTAAAGAGTTGAACTTGAACACAAGAACTTTGACTGCCGCTGACCGGTTTCTGGTAGTTCTTGTAAGTTGAAACTGTTCAAGCACGGAGAGCTTGGACTGCATTTGCGTACGTCAGTTTTGCTATAAAATATGGTTAACTGCTGTTAAATCAGAGTGTCAGTATTAGTTTCCTGCACTTGGTCGGTTTACCCACCGTCACAGACTCAAAAATTGCAAATCCACAGGACGGCAGGTCGTATGTGGTAAGAAGACTCGGTTGTAAAAGTTGAACAGAAGCACAAACTATAGATCCGCATATAGTCTTCTAGAAAGAAGACCCTTGCTCGGTTTCATTGTGTAAGCCCCAGATCGCCTTGTGTTGCTGGAAATTTATGAACGACGGAATACTTTTTCCAAAATAACCAAGCTAACTACAAACGGATGAGTACGAATCAGTTGCAAACTGTGAAACGTGATGCATGAATAGCGTAGTGTCAACAGGGTTAACATTGTGAATGTTAATATGGTTAGTCTATGGAGGTCCCGTTAGTTGAGAGTAGACTAGTGATTGCTATTAACGTCGTATCTTCTTTTCTGGAGTGCAGTTGCGTGCTACTCTAAATATAGTGTTTTATTCTTCACTGATGTGCCAGACGGAGTCACACAAAGCTATGTAGTATTTTATGTGATCTGAAAACAGTAATTGAACTGCCACGGTAAACCACGCAATCATTAAAAACTGCATTTTGAGTTGGTGAGTCACCAGTGTGAATAAGAGAACATAGGCCATAAGACAGTGAAACGATTTAGTCAATATATCCGGAGACAGACGGTCAAGCCCATCTGTCTTTTGTTCAGAGAGTTAATGGATGTACACACGTCATGCGTTCTTCGCCACGGTAGCTACTTTCACCCATAATACTGATCGATATCTGTGACGGAAGAAGCTGAACTCGGGACACTGCAGCTATTGGATATTCTGTGTTGTGCGGACGCTGGTGGGTAGTTTATTGGATATAAGATTTGATGACCTGCTGACGATGACATTGTTTCACCAGTCTGCGTGCACTGACAATCATTTTCCTGATTGTGAGTGTGCATTTTACCTGTCCAACTGGTAAAAATATACACTCAGGGTTTAACTTTTGAAACAGATTCGTCTAAAATCTAAAACGTGAACAGATAAAATCGACTTTCATTTGTTCGCTGTTGTCTTAACAATGTGTACCATGCTTGTTAGTAGTTAGCCTTGTTCAAAGTTAGAAGGGTTGCATGTAGAATCACTTTTCCAACTGAATAAACAAACTCGTTGTTTGATTCTGAATTTATCACAACTTACTCAAAGATAAACATGTAAAATGAATTGCAAAACACTATCCCAACAACTGGGTTGATCGATCCATAAAGTGAATGCGTGCATGGACAATGACGGATAGCCGTTTACCTAGCTTGAGTGCAATGGCTGTAAAAAATACCTCGTACTTTCGTCAGACGGACTGGCTACACCCTAATCGCTAACCAACATAACGGATTATGATCGCGCAAAAAAAGTGGTTCTGTAAGAATGAGCACAATCTTCCTATAAGGCGGTGCGGAAACTTCTACCTTCGTCTACACTCGTCTGAGAGGTGACGAGGAAAGGAAACCCACTTACATTCAGATAATTGTTTACGAAGTCAATGATCACTATTACTCAGGGTTTGTTGATTACTCTCGAAAATGGCTGAAGGTTCACAGAATTGGGCGTTTTTATTGTTACTGATTTATTTGGGACACGTAAGTGTTGTTGAGTGCCACGTTATAAATTGAAAAAGCCTTTCCATAGATGAACGTGAAACGACAAGCTATTGGTATTATATCACGCTCCCTTTGGTCGAACGGAGTGGAATGCACCTTATCATGTGCACAATGCAGAAGTGAAAGTCGCAAACCATGCGTAAAATCGGCACTTACTGAGAGTGTTTCGTCCGAGCATAGAAAATTCTACGAGCATCCCCATTAATGAACAGTTCTTTTTGTATCCGTAACAACAGTTTCAATCGTTCAGCAGCAATTTGTTTGGCAAGACGAAGTAAGTGTAAACGTGGACGAATAAAGATGACTAAAAATTCTGACAGATTACCAACAAAGTGGTTTGGCCCTAACACGTGATGCACCGTTGTACGTGCAAAAAGAATTATTCCTCAAGCTAGCCATACCTTAGTAGTACTCATGAGTTTTTTCTAAACCTGGACAGGACGTTCTATGTAAGTGGTGACTTTACACGTAGGTTATAATTTCCCCTTCCACAATAAGTAAATGATAAAGTGCAATGAACTCCGTTCGAACAGAAGTCGTAAACTATACGACATAATAAAAAATTTTCTCCAGACATAATGGAAAATTTCCAAAAGCTAATCGACTTCACTATTGTCAGAGTCATCAGGTTGCCTGGTTAACGAAAAAGTGTTCCGGAAGCTACGGGCTACCCAGAGTTCATAAAAATGGTGTACCATTAAGATAGATTTTAGATCCGTACAACTACTCGTATCACGCAACGGCAAAATGTCTGTTCACGTTACTAGAACCTGTCAGGGGAAGAATAACGGTTCATAGTCAGAGAGATTCTTCTGAAGCAGCTGCTATACTGCTGCACGTACAGCGTTCAGTTTAAAATCCCCAGCAAGTTATGGTGTCAAAAGAACGAAGTAGCAATATGGTCACGGCTAGGCCCATTATTAATTGATATTTTTACGACAAAGTTAGAGGATAATTTTTTGGCTGGTCGAATAAAATTAGTCACTTTATAAACGTTATATGAATGATATTGTATATGTGGCAGATGAATCGGAAGTCTCCAGAGAGTTGCTGTCGCATTTCAACTCTATCCGCAAAAATATTCGTTTTAACGTGGAAACTGAATGACCCTCGGCTATCGCGCTTATAGATGTGCTCATGTATCATCGTAAGGATTACATTATCTATCAAGAAGTGTGTGGCAAGACCACACGAACGGGCCAGCAAACAACATTCAGTAATTTTTATCACCTGAACGAAACAAGAATCTAATCCGACGACTGATAGGTAGGGCTACGGAAAACGTTCAAATGACATGATAGAAAAGCTGAGAATGTTTCTGCCTAATGCATTTGTCGAGAGTAGCTATCAGTAAGAGTTATTTGATAACAATATGCCTAATAGCCATAGAGGTAGACAAGTCACAAGCTAAAGACAAAAGTCTCACCATATTTCCCTCTCCTTTGAGAGTGATGGTCATATCAAAATAACAGTTGACGGACTTAGTGTGACAAGTAATAACACACAGTTCCTCGGCCAACTACATGTTTAATTCTCTTCCATAACAGCTTCGACTCCCAGTTGGAAAATATAGACTGTTCATGCCACCTGAATCTGTGTTTACCGTTTCGTTTGTTTTGTCGCACAAGCTGCATAAGCCGCGCCACACAGCAATTATCCGAACGCATCTGTTCATGCAGTCTAGCCGCGCGTTTGATCGAGTCACATAAACTGATCACTCCAAACGATTCTTTCAGGCCGATCTGTGGAACTTGTGGGATACAATCGAGGTGGACTGAAAGTTGTACAGTAGCAATCATAATGGCTATTGCAATTCGTCTACATTCATCCCCATTGTACACTCAAAACGACTAGTCAAGACTTCCAACTTTCCATGGCTGTGTAACCAAATTCAGGATCATTGCGTAGATATGGTGCTTCTTCCGCAAATTCTCTACAACTCATGATCAGTGTTGTGTAACCAGGCCTCATAAATCGAATCAAACAGACAATAACGACTGATATCTCCTACTCAATTGATACATCTACCACCCCCAAATGAACCAATGCAAATGTGTTATACTTAGTCTGATGGTGAAACACTTAAAACAAGCTTGTTTGCTACACGCCTTATTCTCATGATACCGATTTGTCTGAACTTGCTTCACGTTAGTTTCTGTCTAGACTTGTTTAACATTAGTTTTTTCGAAACGTTAACTACCAAGAGCAAATTTATTCTGACGAATGAAACTGGTTATATTTTCAGTATCCAAATGACGGAAATTTTTTATATTAGGGTGGTGAATTTCACAATTACATGAAGCACGGTTATACTCCTTCACTAACTTAAAGGTGTAACTAGTGTCATTTAGGTCACATGATCAGATGCTTGTTGATCGTTTCATTGTAACTATGCCACCAAGCAATGTGAAAGTCAAACTGATCGTTCTCCGTATTATTGGGTAATTTGGTACAGAAGAGCCAGTACGAAATGTCATTAGTGTGCTACCTATATTCGTCTTCTAATTGTATTTGTTCAAATGTGTTCCAGGGGTAGCTACGTACACAGTGAAACATCCCACTTTTAGGAAAGGAGTTTCAAGTACTATGGCTTTGAAATCATTTGCTGTGCAAAGGCACACGCGCTGTTTATGGATTTGAAGGTTGGACTTCATAATGAAATGTCACAGAGAGTAAAAACAATTTTGGAATTTCTGCGTATGGACGGAACTGATAGCGAACAAACTTGAAATTGCGTTACAAACAGGAATTGAAACCTAAATGTTACTTAACAAACAAACACATTAATGGATTGTACATGTCGAAATTGTTCATGTCACCTGTGCGGATGTTAGGGACAAAATATTATCACGTTAAACAGAACTGACAGGAGAAATAAGTAGATGAATGCAGAAAAAAATATTTCAACTGTCTTTTTCTATTTCGGAGACCTGCATTCATTATTCACATAAGAATGATATACCAGGCGATAAACGATTCAGAAAGTCTGGTTTCTGGAAGTTGTTTTGAACAGTCTCGACCACAAGTTTTAAATGATGTTCTAACACTTTTCAGCGAAATGTAAATTGAAGGTCTAGAATGTATACATTTGCTGTAATATCAACAGAGAACTTGCAAGTTTTGACGGGATTCATGAAAACACTTTACGGAAACATTTGTCAGCAGATGGTGAATAATGGTTAGAAGGGTAAACTTATGTTCAGTGTAGCGCGTTTGATGTGAATAGCTGTCATTGAATTTTCTGGATTGTAGCTAACCTACAATTGTTTGTCAAAACGTATTAGACAGTTATCAAAAGCCCTAAACAATGAGCAAACCGACATGTTCAGTGCAGATGATGAAGTAATGCGTTTTCCTGCCATATTTTATGGGTGAAATTCATGCTTTATTTTGTACGTTTTGATGATCCTGACTCATTCATCTTTTTGTTCAGTGGACTCAAGAAAAAAACAGTGTGACAGCAGGAAGCAGACGGGACACGAATCTACAGCTTTTTTTATCGTTGTCATGGTTTCTTTTGAGTTGTCGTCAGTAAACCGATTCATCAGCCTTAAAACCACCTTTTCGTTATAACTCACTGATATCGCTTAGCGAATAACCTGTCTACGTCCATATATATGTGCACTGCCTCATAACTACACAAGGTTGGCCATTGGTCGGCAGTGGCTTCCTAGCAATATTCTTCTGTGTTGGCAAATAAGCTTCGTTACTGGTGTGTGCAGAACAAAGACCACCTTTTAACTATGGCGATGGAACTGGAATTTATGAATACGAGTAAATTTTTGTTTGAAATGATATACTGCGGTAGTTAACTCATTAGGCTCTTTATGTTTAATACCTAAATGATTTGACTTCGTTATTAAAACTGCGAACGACTGGCAGTAAGAGTACGTTACCTGGAACATCTATAACAAGCTTTTGCACTAAATGATACAAATCTTGGTCACATTATGAGCCAGTCTACCGAAAATACGAATAGTTTCATGACAGTAGCCTTGCTTTCTACGTGTAGAAGTTATAAACGACATTTGAAAGAGTTACATTTAGTACTCATGGTCTTCGTGAATGCGAAATTGTTACGCCACTCATAACACACCCGAAACGGATAAAAAATACGACATTCACACTGTATGAAATTACAAAACTTTCTGGGTTGAGTGACAGTGCGTTTAACGAATATGTGCGGCTTACATCGTCTATTGAGTGACAAACTGTCTACCTGTGAGATAACGGTCAACATCATGGCGGAAGTGTAAACGATGAGATAAAATCTCACATTTTTACGGATTTCTCGGTTGACTTTCATACGTAATTGACTGAATGCTGCAATGGAAGTTAATCTTGTGAAACAAACAAGTTCCGACCGGCTATTTTATCGACTGGCTAAGGTTGATCAACTCTGGAGAAGAGCAAGCAAGCAGAATTTGCACTAAGTTAAGTGAACGAGAAGCATATTTTCTACAATATTTGTAAGCACAAGAGGTCCATATTTGGGGTACAGTGGCAAACTAGCGGTGGCAACGGGAAGACAGAATGGAATCCAAAACGGATCATCCACTATGGTGCTGGCATTTAAGCCAAGAGGATCAACACGTACATTATACAACAGTTTAGAATACGCAACACGTACATCATACAACAGTCTGAAATACGCAAGAAAGCACTCAACACAAAAAATAAATGGCATCTTATGCACGTCAGGAAAATTCGTTTGCATAATAGTCCATTTACTTGGAAGTGTTGGCACCGCGTCATTAAAGAGCTGTTATTGACAAGTTTACACGGCATCAGTAGTGCAGGATATGTAAAGAGAAATATCCGATTTTGACGTGGATTCTTAAAGAAACAAAATACTTCCAATATTTGATGATATTCATTACGCAAAACTAGAATACCGTTGTCAAAGTTGTTCGGGGCCTCAAATACAGATACTTACAACAGGGTTCAAACAAACAACTATTTTTACCGAGGCTTTCCTTGGAATGGCCATCGTTCTTGTGACCATCGATCTTAAGATCGGAGTAGTCGGTGTGTTAGATTTATAACGTGTTACACAATATTCGTAACGCGAACTATTATCAGGTTCAACGGTATTCTCGAACTACTTCAAATTATTTGTACTGCATACTGGTGACAAAACATTTTGAAATCTGCCAGCATTATTTTTCCGGCCAATCACCCAAAAATACCCGATGTTGCACTTTTGATTTGGGGAATCAACTAAACATTCAAGTTAGTTAAAAGTAAAGATACAATTGATTAAAGTTAATGGTTTACTTCAACCTATCTGTTTTGAATAAATTATTCACCAATGTAATGGAATTACCGGTTATGCGGTTTTCGATTGTATATAAAATAGATAACGTTGCTTTCTACGTGCTAGTCGGACTGGAATGCTAATTTGTGTTGCGACTCGTGTAGGCCACTTTATAGGGTATTCAAATTTCAGGTGCCGCATGCTTCGATGGAAATGTTTTGATGCAGTGAGCTGCACTTTACTCTAGTATTTTGGTAACTTCCTTTCATCTGAGGACAGTCCTTGCAGAGCATACAATGCTTATTTGTTGCTCAGCAGGTTTATTGAAATAGGAATCTTCTACATGACTCATGAGCGTTAGTTGTGAAAAGTGGCTGAGCGCACAGACTGGGTAGCAAGGCCGTGTCTAATATGACATCAGAAGTTGTTATCAAAGCTGCTTGATGAAAACATTCGTAAAAATGTCAAATCCCGGATCCAACCATGGGTATACACAACAAACGGGTTGTAACTAAAGACGTCCACAAGCCTAGTGCTTCTTTTTAATCAGGTTGACTAGAAAAACTTTTTGAACAAGAAAACGGCGATTAGCTGTGAGTGATATTCAGTGTAAATCAACCAAGTCCTCTATCATTTTTCAATTTTGAAAATCTCGAAAAACTGACTGAACATGATTTGCTTATTTCTGTTGTTATTTGTTGTTTACGGTTAGCCTACATGATGGCTACGTCAATTTGATTACCTGAGATGTCCATATTCTAAACTGAATTATCTAGTACATTACCTATTCATCACAACCATTTCCATGTTGGGCACAGCTGTTGCATTTTGCCAACCCGGAGATACTTTTTCATGTAGTTCAACATAACAGCCTCTAAGAAGGGAAGATGTTTCTGTAGAGTTGTAAGCAAACAGCTGTAAGAAAAAATAGATTTGCGTTTTCATTTGTAATCTACTCGTTCACAAAAAGAGGATCAATGTAAATCTCGTCGGTTACATGCACGATTACTTATCATACATTTCATTTTCGGAATGAACAAGTTTACAAAATCTCAGGCAAACATTCTTTATTCAATGTGAATTCCGTTCCCCAGAGCTCAACTATCACTTCATTTGCATACTGTTGCATGAGTTTGGCTGACATTAATGGACTTTTCCAACGGTTCGAGACAAACCGGTGTTAAACCTGACTACTGAATTCAGGAAAACTGAGAATCGCGGTCAGACATCTCTTCCATGCAAGATATTTGCCGTTTTCCTGAGGGTTTCCTTTTCTTTTCGTTTCTTATTATTTCACCGGGTCTGAGGCTGGAAAATATTGGTAATTAATTCGTCACGCGGAGAAGTCAACAATCTCTCTCCTCTGATTCATTGTTACTACAATATCGACACAAAAATTTGTTCCCAGTTTTCGTATTGAGACTGAACTTTTAAGCCAACTGCTCCCAAAAATAAACAATATACTCCGCTTTCACCCCGTGTTAGTGGTTGTCACCGGGGCACATCCATGCCGACAAACTGAGTACCATTATGCGATTCAGTTTACACTTGTCACTATCAGCTTTTCACGTCTAAACTCTCAGTTGCATTTTCATGTGGATAAGTTTCTGGTTGGAGGATCATTTCTGGGGTGTCAAAGAAATTGTCATGTTCACTCTAACCAATGATCTCACGTCTAGAATATCTCATTTTGGGTGCCTAGCGATGTATCACTTATTAACTGGTCAATGACGCAATAATCAACAATGTGGTCGTAGAGGATAGTCGAGCGCAGCACAAATCCAGCCACACCAAGAAGATGTATAACTGATGAGCTATAACTAGAGCAAAACTTGATTCCAATTTTCTCTTTTCAAAAGGATCTGGCAGAATCGCTGATGGGAATAGATAAGATGCAGTCGGTTGTGAGTGATGCTTAACATATCAACCAACAACTCCAGCTGATTAACAAAAATTGAAATATTGAGAATAAAGATATATAGGTGAACATATGTTTTCGATACTTCATCTTCAGGCCGGTACAATTACATAAGGAGTTAGTAGAGTTAGATCGAGATAT
>LOND01008794.1:0-14176 GCA_014220965.1 Paragonimus kellicotti | reverse complement strand
GATTACTCAATGCTGACAAGTGTAACAGATGATCCTGGAAATATTCAATCAGGGAGCAGAACTAACATGAGCCAGTTAAAAGTGGCACACGAACTTGACCGGATATGTAACTGCACCATGAAAACTACTGTTTTGGTACTTCGTTTAAAAACTTTATTGGTTGATATATTTTGTGGATCAGAATAGTCTACGAAGAAATAATGGTAGCAGCCAGAGAGCTGGCGAACAAATGATACACCCATTTTCCTGTAAAACCTGCTGGCCGAAGAATGGATGCTGAGTTCACTATGTAAGTGTCTTTAAGTTTATAGCAGAGAGAAGTGCAATTAAATCGATTATGAGAGAATAGTTTTACAGACGTACCATTTTCCTCAAACTTTCAACGAAGTTCTGGATCTCAAATCTGGACTAGTATAGGATGAAAGTATACGTCCACACGCTAAGTTGAACGTGTCAATATGAGAGAATGTTGAGTATAAAATAAGCAGTTGGTCGCTTGTATCACTCACTCATGTTTACAGCTTATACTGTGAATTCAAGATATTCGAATGTTGAGTCAGCATGTGGATAAAGTCAGCTTAAGACATTTCAGTGTTCAACACTGTTAGAGGTCAGTCATGTTTCTTAATGGTTTTTATACAGTTTATCTGTTAATTAGCTCAAGCTTCACATGCATTGTTGAACATTAGCTTCAGTTATTAGATTAAATGCAGTATTCTCTTCAGTCTTGTTTAGAAGTTTATCAAGTGGTAAAACATTACTGGGCAATGAATCTTATTTTCAACTACCTTTTTGTATGAATTAGATGGAAGATATAAAATGCATTCTAAAGATAGGAGTTTTAACAGTATACAACTGTTCGTGGAGAGGAAACGATCCAAACCTGAAGAACTGATTTTGTGCTCTTGAAATGCATGTTTTGGCGATATCTTCTAGCTAAAACGTACCAGAATAATTTTACCCCATATGGAACGTTCAACTGGATCCAATCGTATAAATTGAGCATGCCGATTCTCAGCTGAGTTCAGCAGCGCGCAAGTGCCCATGGCACTTTATATGTGCCTGACAGGAATTTTGAATGTTTGGGCTTGTAAGCCTATTTGTTTTGTTGAATCCAAATTACGCTTCTTCCAAAAGTTTACGGCGTTTAGAGTGGATCTTTATTTACGTAGTAAGAGGGGTGAATGGTCAGACCCACGTTTGACTCCGAAAGTAACGGACGGATACTCCTTTCAAACTACGGCGTTGTTACTTTTACGCTCTATACATCATTCGCCTTCTTTTTATCATCAGCTTATCCACGCTGTTGGACATCAATAACACGGTACTGTCCAAAGGCGTTAGAAGGATTAAACTCTTGAACCAGTAGTCCATAGTTGACGACTTGTCAATCAAAATGTACACGGAGATGAATTCATGTAAAATCGCCACCAACAGTGAAACATGACGTTAATTTTGTGACGCTAAAATGATCAGCCCTATATTTTTAGAACTGACGAGGAGAGTTTATTCAGTTCTGTTTACAAGCAGCAGAGTTGTTATTAAAATGAACACTGTATCTAATGAAAATTGAAACTTCTGTACAACTTATTCCGTTAGTTTACAACGAAAAGATGAAGGCGAAATTACAACACTCTGGAACTCGTTGGCATCGCCTCAAATGAGCGTAGATAATCGTTCGTTTAAGCAGATAACCTAACGTACGTCAATAAGTGTCGGACGGTCAAAATGGAAATATTAAGCCATTGTTGTGAGAAGATGACAGGATGATAAGTAAATACAATCTGTAGCACTGGAGACATTGATGTGAATAAACAGTTGCTGGCAGAAACGAAAAATTTTTTTCCACCCATTCATACTTCCAATTTCACCCATCAATCTGACTGTCGCTAATCTCTAACCTGCTTCGCAGTATGTTATTGAATTTTCCTCTGGCAGCTATTCTTGGCCTCCTTGCGTGTTGGTTCACTTTTGATCTTGCCGACTTCTTCTTGAGTCGGTTGATTTTGTTGAACCAGTCTATCATCAGGAAAAACTAAGATGTGTTCGTTGTATTCATCTACTCATCGGTTTAATGCCATCATGAAACGAATGGCGTCTGATTTTGTTTTAAATCTTGGGATTCGTATTTTGGCTGTGCATCACTAGACAATTGTTACTGCTGTGATTCAAAGACGTTTCCCTGGCTGTCCGTTTAGAAAACTCAGTTAAAAAGTTGACTTTTGGAAGTGAACAAGATACCACTTGAATAAATTGCTTTCTAGACTTAACAAATATTCTCAGTTACAGCGCCGTAGTGAAAGGTTTCCAGTTATTAAGATTATGGGAAAATATACTCTTATGTTGAGAGTGGAACGGTATCATTTAGTAGACGTGTAATGCAAACGATTTTCTGAACATCAGCTAACCGGCTGTGATACCACTTCCTGGTGATGTTGCCTGCAGTAGTGCCACAATAGGAGCAACTTAACATTATGAAAAAAGCGTTCACAATACGCCTATTGCAATGATGAGAATGAAGACGTAGACAATCATATGGTTTTTAGTAAGTCATCCTAATGCCGCTACAACTGTTCGAGAAGTTTATAGAATTTGATCGGGATATCGACCGAACTGATTACGGAGAAATTAGAACACTGGTCAATCAGTTGGCGTTGGCTTGACTGGTTCACTTTGCCGTGCTCTGTCTATTTCAAAATTCCCATGAGATTCCACACTTTAAATCTCTTTGAACGTATTTTTAAAATTACTTTAAGCTGTTAGTATAGTTCGCAAAAGTGTTCACGCTTTAAAAACGAGGTTTAGCTGAGATAGAAAATCTATTCTTGCAACTTTTGACGGATAATTTCGTATTATTATCACGTATCCGAAACATTTAATAATGTTCAGTGTCAAACTCCTTTTACACCTCATGTATTTAACAGGATTTGCCGTTTACTGATGGATTTACTAAAGTATTTTCTTTGTTTGCAGAAACTTGGTAAACTTCTGATTTATCCACTCCTCATCCACAAGCCCTTTCTCATTGATTTTTGCTTCATTCTACTCGACTTGATTTTTCAAACTCCGTTTAAGTATTTCTCTTTGTAGCAAAATTTTACCTTCCCCATCCACATTTTTTGTTACCCTTCTCACTATGGTTACATCTCGAATAAATAGAGGCAAACGACTGATAATCGGATGTATTCAGTTTTTGGGGACATTTTCGTTCAAACTACTTAGGGGTGTTGAGTACATTTTGTGGTAGGTGCACACTTAATAACTCAATAAAATTCAGAGAAACTAATCAGTTGTACCTTTGCTTTCATTCGATTATTTCGTGTTTATTTTGGATCTGAGTTATTCGTCTAGTTGCCAAATATTGAGAAGTTCCGCCTGACAGAAAGACACTGACTGTCATGATGTAGCTACAAGGTTCTAACCACCCCCCTACATATTCTTTTAATATGACTCAGCGAACAAGAGACAGGTAAGGTGACTAAGCATAACAGCATGTTAGTTTTTTTAAACTCTGGTAACAAAATACTGTTTGCAATCGATGTGCGTATAGGTCCAAAACCTTTACAACTACCCCAAATCAGTGCACGAAAAACGGAGTTAGTTGCTTATAATCGTGAGTAGAATACTGAGCAGTCTATTTCCTATAGACGCATTTAACCGTCACATTTTGTGAAAGATTTACGGTGCACTGATATCCTAGCCCAGTAGCCAGATTTCTGAGGCCATATCCAGCGAAAGTATCACAGTATGGTTACCGCATCTCGCTCCATCTCAGTGGTTGGAGTTGCGTCAGATCGATCGGAGATTAGCTTGTCAATGATTATGTTTTGACAGCTGACCGCTGAGCAAGATTGAATGGTAGTTTTGTGAAATATACCGATCGCGAAGATCCAGCTCATCGTTTTCGCTCACAACGCAACTTTAAAACTGAAAAAGATCGGATGACGTTGGCCTGGGTTTGTTTGAATTCACTACCCAGGCCCACGTTAAGAGTCGAATACTTCAACTATGTCTCCCTTCAGCGCCTATTACTGAGAACCTGTTTTTGATCTTCATGCCTCTAAAATAATTTCATTCCTACTCATACTTTCGCCCTGTCTCTCTTTAAAGCCTTCATTTTTGCTGAGGCCGTTAGGAATCCCGTACATTACACGTCTGGTTACGTGCTCGTGTATCCAGTGTATTCAACAGTTTACCACATTCGCTTGCTGAGACGATTGTATACAGTCCATAAACTTTTGCCTGCAATTCTTAAAATAGTAGCTCACAATTTAAAAACGCCGATATCCTGAGTTAATCTGTAATAGCATACAATTCTTATATATGTTTTATTAATGTTTTGACGATCAACACATAATCACCTAATACTCAACAGTTTTCTGGTTAAATGCAACCAAATCGTCTGATTTCTTTCGTTAGGCATTAGTCTACTAATTGACATAATGTGGGTTTTTTCTCGCCTAACGAAGTTGACTTCATGGTTCCATTCAAGAATCATGCTTGGTGCAATCTATCACTGATAAGGGATTTTATGACGCTCATTTAACTTTGTCTAGACTACATATCATCAGCGTTGAACAAACAGGTTACTAGTCAGTGACTATTTACTATTTGTCTGAGCTTAAAAAACGTTTTCGTTGGATAGATAAGCCGTCTCTAGTTGTGCCCAGTATGCACCTTGTTCGGTTCTTTGCGAAAGTCGATTGGATACAAAAAAGTTTAGCCATTCTATATAAGCGTAGACATTTTGTTCTACTTGACGGACAGATGTACATCGAGGTGTGATATAGATAGGCCGGGATGTCAACCGATCAGATAGAACAGTGTGAACTGACTAAAGCTATAGTTGGCACGTTAAAGCGTTACCGGGTGGTCAATAGGCTATTCAGTCCGATGACGGCCTAATCATCATGGTAATGCAAGTTTGTCAGGAGGGTCCGCGTGTGAAAGAATAACAAAAATAAGTTCCCGGATTACCCACCGATTATGTGCTGTTTACTTCTAAGACCAGTACACCTAAACTATGATGATGACAAAAAACGACGAATGAGTCATATGTTAGCGTGTGGATGCAACGTATGTAGCCGGTAAAAAAGAGGTAGAAAACAGTTGAAGTCTTGATAACTTTTTGAAAAATTGCTACTGTTTCACCCAATAATCCAGACGTCTAGTATAAAAGAAGTACGTTTAAAGAAACATCTGAAAAGTGTTTAATTACGTGTTTTTCACTGGATATTTGCATGCTATTTTTGAGGGAGTTCTTCGACAAATAAGCTTACCATCCGACCAAATATCTATCCTCAGGAAGAACCGAAAATTTGGCAACCAGTTTAAATGTGACCAACCATGTCATACACACATGTTCATGCATGCAAATGAAAACAACGTTCTGCGATCTTTGCGCTAAAATTACGAAGCCACTGGAACCACATCAATTTAGTGTTTATTATCTGGATAAAGGGTTATGGCAATCGCAACGCACGAACAATGACTTTTCGCTACAAGATGGATCATTCACTCGAAATCCAATAGTTTCACACGTGACCAAAACCTGTCCTCTCACAGGTTTTGACTGATGGCTCTTGATTAGGTAAATGACAAGTGTGCTAGAAGCGCAGCAAAAAAATTCATTAGAAATCGTATCCTGTGTGTATATTCTCATAGCTGTATGCTTCAATAAGTTCAGCAGATATTTTTGTCGGTCAAAAACAGCACTGCCGAAGTGCATATGGTGGCGATTTCAGATTTTTCTACGGACCTCATGTTTTACGGACCAACTTGCACGACCTTGAAACAGTGTGTCCCGAAAGATAACCCGATCGGTAAGCTCATACTCTAGTGTAAATATTGAGTTAATCTGGATGCAGTTGGAAATTATCAATATATCCGTTGATTTTCGGATTCACCAATCCCACATGGGATGTCTTCCATACGCGGGTGCTGTTGCTGTTCATTCTGGCTTTTACATGAAGATGGCAGCAAACAGCGATTCCAATTTGGATCCAGTGGCTACACTGTCCACAAGACGATATATTTTGTAGATGAATTTAAATTATGTATTACTGGCACAAAAGTATAGTATACGTTGCACATATTCTGAAATTCACGTGCTTTTCATATTTTATTCGCATAAATATCAACGATCACTCTCAACGAGGAATACGTGTCAAGAGGGAGCATTTTATCTTCAATTAAATTAAGTTTCAAGTTGAACATCACTCATATTTGATCGTAGCCTTTCCATTCTGACAGATTATTCAGTCGGCCCCTTTCGAAAAGAAGCACTAGACTCGAGTTTCGCTCTCATTAGAGCTCGTCAGTAGTGCATATCCTTGCCACTGCCGGGACTAGAACTCCGGCCACGCTTTCATGAGGCAACCGTGTTTACCACTGCGCCATTGACCTCACATTAGGCACGACCGAATTATCATATGTGAACGCTCAACCACTTTCGCTTGTGAGTAATGATCAGGTTGCCCGATCGTCTCGATAGGAGACACAGTTACTGTCTGTTAACTCCAATCGATAACCCCGCGATTAGGACTTCCTAGACAGGTCGAAATCTCCGATCTCATTAAACCTGCTAGGCGATATATTTACTGATTGCATGAGAAACTTCTAAAGAGTAGTATGGTGAGCTGCACAGATGTAGAATAAGCTGAAGATACTTCTTCACTGTGTGAACTTAGGTAGGTCATACAACTTGTGGTTGGTAGTTCCCGTGGGTCGGGTGCGCCCAAAAAGGAAGGAGTTAGATAATCTGTTCCGTTTTGTAGTAAGTAACAACTTCGATATTACCCTGTCTATTTTAGGGAATTTTATCGTTTCGGTTTTCATTCTCTCGATTGCGGTCTTAGTCGTTTCCACTTTTATGCAAACCATCTTACTGAGTAAAATATTTCCAGCACAACCATTTTGCTTAAGCAGAACAACACTGCCTCCACTTCTCAAGTAGGATGTGTCGTTAAGAGACGTTTTGAGATAGCACGAATTGACAAACGTAGAATAGAACAGGTCAATATCTAGCGCTACTGATGAATTAAAGTCATAGAATTCGGAAAACAAATTGCTGAATCCCAGTCGCAAATCGGACTATTCGGTTTCAAGTTTTGAGAAGCGAAGCTTGGAGCCTGGTGATAATACTTCAAGAAATCTCTTATGTTGGTGTTATGATAAAAAAAGATGGACACAGCGTTCCGGCGCTGGCTGGAATTTCACAAGCTGACCTCATTAGATATACCCGCCTCAGTAGTGTGATCTGTTTCCATCTAGCTGTTATTCCAACAGATCACTAGACCTAAACACACCCCTCAACGTTAACCGCCTCATAAAGAGATGAAATTTACAAGACACTGGTTAATTGCGAGCATTAGCACATGAGATGGAAACATGATGATGCAATTTTTTGAATTCACTCCAGCTGTTACAACTGTGGCGCTTGAAAACTGGGACAAATGTCAAATTGACTAGTCACATTTTTACACCACCGTTGGAATACAGCGTCGCACACATGAGTTCCCACTTTTGTAGACGTTTATAAATATTTGATGGGGACGCAGCTGTTGCCTGACCTCCAAACAATAATGAGCCATGGATGGTACCGGCGATCTGCACTTCGGTCGCTGTCACCTAGTGAATATTGATGAGAACTCTACTGCCTGAAGGTGTTAGTACAACAGCCTAAGTGTACACAAGCATCTAGACTACCGGACATGCTTGGTACATAACTGATGGTGTGTACAGATTTTGCTGGCTACTCACGCCAGTGTTGGCACTACTCTGTATTCTACCTAATAACATACAACAGCCAAGAGACCACATTTAACTTAGTTGAAGTCAGATGGCTGTTTTCATTAACGGAATGGTGAAAACTCAGTTTAGTTTTATAGAGGGTCTCAGCAGATTAAGTCATGACGCTGAAAATGTCGATAATGTAGATGGAAATTGAGCTGGCAACAAACGACAATAACTGTCGAGAAAAACAAGTAATTACCATAGAGTTAACTGAATGCGGGTTAGTTCAAGCCCTGTAACATGACGTATAGTATCACAGAGGTTGAGTTACTAATTTGAGTTGAGAAACTAATCCAAGAAATGAAAGGCAGCTAAACAAACTTGCCTGTAAGTCTGTTACAAGCAACCAGGTATGAAGATGGGATGTGCTAGCGTTCCGAGTAGTCTCAATGAGCCATCTGGTTTGTCGCGTGAATAGTCTGCTCTAGATTAGCATTCATCTGGTGGCTTGCATAACAACCTATATAAGCACATCAAATGGACGTCACTTACGTCTGATCGCAGTTGTATTCCCATCTACTTTTCAGTAAGCCGCTTTTGTAAGAAGCACCATACTCGAATTTCGATCTTGATGCACGTCACTAGTACATATTCTTGTCGTGGACTGCAATGTGATTTCGATGATTCTCTCATGGGGCTAACGTGTTAACTACGACCCCACTGGCTTTCAGGTCAAGCATGGATGAATATTCATGTGCAAAGCTCAGTTACATTGGTTTGCAAGTGAGGCTCAGATCGCTCGATTGCCTGGACAGTAGGCAAATGGATGTCCGGTTTGTCAGGTGCACAACATCAAAAGCAATTCGGAAAACCAGTACGCTTAAATGTTTCGTTCTGTGGAAGAATGAAAGTGACAAATCACTTCAAGAATGTTGTGAACACTTGTTTTTTTTCTACGGGATGCATGAATGTTATTATATGTGTAATCGGAAGCAACCAACTTGAGTAGCCTGTTTGCTGTGGCGATCATAGTGCGCCAAAATCACCAACTTGCCCTTACTATAGTGAAAGATGGGTTGTCACACCGATAGCCTAGTTCAGAAAGGAAGAAAATTTGGAATGGTTAGCTTATGCCTATCCTCGTATAGTTCCATCTCAAGCAAGAACTGAAACTTACTCATAGTTCAGCATACATGGCCTTTGTAATAAAAACACAATCGAAGAGAAAACGGCGTGTCATGGCGGACGTTTCCATAGAGCGGGATGCAGAAATATGACGATAACGAACTCCGAACACATCGGTGGAAAAGAGTGGGTTTACGTGACATCGGATTACTAGAGGGAGATGTTGGCGTAACTTGTGACTAGTAACATCAGAAAAACAGTTAAAAGACTTACGGTGAGACACAACCGTGAGTCACATTCAGATCATAAACGACCGTTCGTGTGGTACTCAAAGATGTATTGCTGAGATACGTGCTCAACATTTTTGTGAATTCACCTACGTACTCCTGTATGGTGGGTTGTTAGATGGCACAATCAGATGACTATCTTCAGGACTTCATGAAAACCTACCCACATAACTGAACAAAAGTAAGTTAAAGTCCGTTTTGAGTGAAATGCTGGATGGAACTGTTTGACTCAAGACATCCAGTCTCACCGGAATTCGCTTTTCAATCTGTTTATCACTTGCAGTCTCACAATTTTCCGGAATATTTCATATACTGGTCACTGTGAACTCGATTACACAGTTCATAATTATGTGATGTGAAGAAAGATTCTTCAAATCCTACGTTTGTCAAGTCCTCATTTTCCAATTTCCAACTTCGCAGATCGATTTTGTCACACAACCCCCCTTGTATTGAAAACTGTCAGACGCAATTATATGACGAACTGCTTTCACTTTTGCCAATTTACACAACTATGAAGAGAAGTGCGTTAACTCTCAAACAAGCAAGGAATACTTTAGGTATATGAAGAACGATACATTATCTCGGTAGTGGTTTGAAACCGTTCAAAAAAAGACACACGTAAGCAGTATAGTCCGTACGGAGACAAGCCACCTTATATGAAAACTACAACAAACTTTTCAGGAATTTAGTGGATATCCCAGTTTTTCCGTAAAAGATCAGGCTTATAGCTATGACGTTCTTTAAACAAGGAAGTTTCCCAAATAACCTGCATTGCCAGGACGGACAACCGGCCCACACTGACTCACGTGAGTTGTTCGATAAGCGCTTGGTTGTTTCATAGTTAAGCAGTGAGATGATACCACCGAAATAAATTTTAAAGAATGTCGAAGATCACAAAAGAAAACTCAGTGAGCATGTGGCTCAGCAAACCGTGCTTCGGCAATGATATAACCACCAAACCTCGTTATTTTTTTTTACCAGTTCGATACAACATCTTTTTTGGTTGAAACCACGTTGATCATTTGTTAGTTTTGTGAAGGATTTCGGATAACTCATGTTGTTTCACCTTTCTGACGAGTGTTGTCTCATTTTAATTTTGTCCTTTTTTCTAGTTCATGTCTAGAGGAGTTCAGGTTAATCATGTGTGATAATCATCTAGAGCTTTCCTATCTTTGTTGTCAGCTGAATCATCAACAGGCTACTCTGCTGCGTGCTTCTCACTCGCGATATGTTTTGTCAGAGATGTATGTTCCATTCATCTGGATATCATTCCAGTAGGGGAAATCTAAGGTTTGTATAGTGTCCAGGAAAAAAATGTTAAATTGACTTACAGTGACAAAGTTATCATGTTTTCCAGGCAGAGGACAACATCGCTGAACCGTGTAAAGTAGGACAGCGGCTCTCACTGGATGCGTTTTAAGCTCTCAGACGGCAATGTGCCCTCAAAACACTGCAATGGTTCTCGCCTTACGTTAGTTGCTCATCTTCATCTAATCGTGAAATAACAACCATGATGAGAGAATAATCAGCGAGTAGACCCTATCAGTTAGCACAAGTGGACGAGCCAATTATGAAGTTGAAAGAAGAATAACTAACCCATCCATTGGTTAGGGGCTGTTAAATCGCTCCTGGCGATTTAGGGTAATTCACTCAGTAACGCGTATTCGACAATTCCAATAACGCTTATTCAGACGGTCGGGTTAACGGACTATCTTCCAAGTCCAAAACGTCAGAAAAGGCGATCGAAAGGATTGGAATTTATACGGTACTGTTTAATAAAATTACAACAAAGGTACTATCTCACCTTGAATGTGAATCAACCGGGTACACAAATTATCCAGCAAAGGCGTTCAAAATGGAGTAACTGGACACGAGTCTGCAAATGGCCACCAGTCTGAGGGAAATGGACTCATTAAAACAATCGGATGTAGCTGAAGATGAAAGCGTATCAAACAGTACCAAGAAAGAACGCTGTAATAGATAAGCAACGATAGTAGTGAAAAAAGGAGAGGAAAGCAAACATTTTATGTGCAGTTATGGTGCAAAGTTTATCATGATCGTTTCACGACACACAGCAAGGACAAATAATAGTTTTCTACAAACAAACCAAACATGCATCTACGGATTCATCGCTCCGTATCATACCAAACAAAAGACAATAAGCGTACTGGACGAACCTTAGCAGATTCAACAGCGGCTATCACGACTTCATCCCAGGGAATGTTCTGCTTCAACTAGGGACTGTTGCTATTTTCTCTACGGCGTACGTTAGCTGTTGCTTCCACATTACACTCGATTTTTTCCTTCGAACGCATTGTACCGCAAGAAGAATTAACGCTGTGAATGAGTGTGGTAGAGCAAAGTCTTCCTACTCAAACGCAACGCGGTGAAAACAATAGTATCAACGATATTGTCAACTTTCAACAACAACGTCAGAATTTCTAATATATAAATTTGAAATAAAACAACACCCTCGGTTAACTGCATTCCAGTAGGACTGCCAGTCAGTTTCACTCTTATCAGAACTCGCCGTCACGGTCTGTAAATGATCCCTTCAAAAATAATTGGCGCGTGTTCAATTTTCTGCCGTGGCTAGGACACACCTTACTGGTTCCCTCTAACGGTAGCGAAGCTCAAGTTTAGTGCTTCTTTTAGAAAGCAGTCATCTAGGGGTTCTACGGGAATGCAGTGGATGCGATGAAGTGACAGGGGTGTTTTATTCACACCAAACCAAAACCTCCACTACTTATCAGAAGCTCGAAATCAATGAACAAACTGTGATAATCTTCAAAGTTTGCGTGTAATTTAAAGAAACACATCTTTTAATTGTACTGTTGGAGTCGCTATAGGCTAAAGACATACCTGGACAGATCAGTAACCAAATTCGCGTTTGTTGCCTCTGAAATAAACCAGTGATTCCGCGTGCTTTCAGGACGACATGAAATTCGATATGCGTTCAACCTTTAACATGGTGAAGGTTACCGAGAAGTAATTAAGTTTGATAATGTGCTTACAGTATCAACGAAAACTAGAAGGTCAGGGTGTAAAGAAGTGAACTTATTAACCAGTTGACTCATTTTATGGTGAGAGGATTCTGTCGTTTTATACCGTCATCCTTGCGTAACTATTCTTCACTGAATTTTACCTAAGTCAGTAACTGTTTTGTGCATGTGTTATCCAAGGCTTTTATGTATGCACAGAAGGAAAAATGTGTTTTAACTTTGCTCTTCTGTATATTGGTCAGGCAGTGTATGAAGATGAACAATTTAGAGGAGTAAAGAAAAGCAATTTTTATTATTTAACCTTGAAGTATTTCGACAGTTACGCACATGTGGCTGTTTACACTTCGACTAGCTTTGACATAAGTAAAACACGGAGACATAGGAACTGATCGCTTGTCAAACGCACCAGTGGTCACAATAGGTTAGGAAGGCTCAATATTCGAGTTATGATAGAGTTACGAGCTACATTGGATATAGAAAAACGGGGTGTTTATAACCTGTCTATCAGGAACAAGTGGTCATTTGAAGTTGTCAAACATTACACAACATTCAAGTGCAATTCCCTGTATACCTGCTCGATTTTTGCGTACAGCAAATATCCGAGTTGTATCATATAATCCATTAGAGATTGCTCAGTCTGTCAGAAAGCGCCAACAATGGCAGCATGCATTATACAATAGTAACCGTCAAAACCATGGAAAGCGGATTTTTAAACTTAAACAAACCTCTAAAAAAGTAAAACCGCGTGAAACTGCGATAGATTGAACGGTCTACAAAAAATGAACGTGACCTTTTGGGTTCTGCATTTCCATTGTTGAATGGATTCCATTATGAATCTGATTAGTAACATTGTCCTTCACGCTTAAACGGTGGCATTGCTATTATGCAGTTAGCGACCATAAGACTTAAACTATGACAGGTATTTGTGTACCAGCAGTGTGACGAATGATCGTAAACAAACGGTTCCATGAAAATCTTACCGCGTTCTTCTATCTAACTTTCGTAAAACTGAGTAAACATCAGTTCCATTTAGTGTGTTGACTGATACGTCTTTCGTGAGTTACCTTAAATAAGTGGTGACCTCTGCTGGATTCAGACTATCGACAGAGAACTTCTATTGAAACCACTGCCGCGGGTTGTTAGCTGAGTTCAAAAGTCATATTTTGGAGCAGCCAACCTAACGTCTCAGAACAGCTGGCAGAGCGCCAGCTACCTTTACGCATTTTGTTTACATCGTTAGTTCGAATCCATCCACAGACCATATGTTTACAATCGGGTTTTCCCACTTAAAAGTAGATTTCTTTTCTTTGTACATTTTATGATGTACTTTATAAGTCATAATGAAAAAAACAATTACTTACTCATCTGAGTTGTTCAGGCTCACAGTGGATGTGCACAAATGTTTTTCTTAAATGTCCAATAACATTAAATTTTGTACAGGTGTTTTTCTCCATAACAATGACCTTATACTTGTCGATACTCATTGCACGGTTGTACAACTGTTCATTGTGAACGGGAAGTACATCATCTGTCTACCACTGAATACAGACGTTTGTTTGTACGATTGCGACATAAAAAAGAGGAAAAACTCCTCACAAATATTTTGACTGCAGTATGTTCCCTGAACCGGTATAGACAAGCTTTTCGAAATGAAGCGATAAATGTATCTTCTCAGTTCACTGTGGACATTGCCAATTTACAAAAGCTTTTATACAATGCTGCTGTAGCCTGGTCTGTTTTGCTTACATTACTGTACATGTTGACGTCTACGTATAGTAGACTAGAATAGTAGTAATAAGCTTCACGTAACCGTGTGAGACAAAGAACGTATGACACAAGATGTTAATACTGGGGTTTACTCTTATCAAACAATAGGGCAATGAACATATGTGCTCCATAGATGTTCAGTCTCTCTTTACCAATGTCCCCTTGAGAGAAACTGTGGACTGTGTGTGAACGTATTGTTGCGGAAAATATTCCTATGCCCATCCCAACTGATTATCTGAAAACGTTACTTTTATTGTGTAT
>LOND01008789.1:6302-20502 GCA_014220965.1 Paragonimus kellicotti | reverse complement strand
AAATACGCGAGCATCTAACTCATTCCCTGCACCGTCGCTGCTGCTGATGCAGTTTCCCAGGTACACAAACCGGTCAACAACCTCCATAACTTCATTATCTAACATTAAATCTACGTAATCACAGCAATCTTGCAGAAGCACTTTGCATTTTGAGGCTGCAAAGCGCATTCCGAAGTACTTAGCAGAACGCGAAATAGCGTCCAGTGTTGTTTGTGCCGCTTGAAAGTTGTCAAACACCTTATCGTCAGCATAATCAAGATCAGTCAGTCTTTCACCAGGTAGGAGGTCCACGCCGGCATCATTTGAGTGCCTCCATTATTTCGTCTATGACGAAATTGAACAAAAATGGCGAAAGGGGACAGCCTTGACGTACGCCGCTCCTGGTGCTGAAACTGTCAGACAGTTCACCGTAAACCCTAACCTGAGCTGAAGTATGGGAATAAAGCGCCGACAGTATGTTCACATACTTGGTCAGTACACCTCTGCATTTAAGCGACTCTAGAAGCGTAGATGGATCAACCGAATCGAACGCACCCTTATATTCGAGGACTACGGCAATTGTTGACCGGAGGTAGACATGACGCTGCTCCCGAATATGGTGGAGAGTAAATTTATGATCTATACATTCCCGCCCAGAACGAAGCGCTGCCTGTTTTTCCTTAATGTTTATTTCCCGAGCAGCAATGAGTCGACGAAGTATAATGGATGCCGTAACCCTAGTGATGGCTGGGGTCAAACTAATTCCTTTTATGGTTTTTCGCAAGAGTCCGTGATACCCTTCTTGAATATGGGAACTAATGTCGAGTGATCCGATCACGAAGGAATGATCTCCATCGTCCACACTACGTCCCAACGCAACTGGACCTCGACGCGATGTGACGGCTTGCGCATTTGGATGACTTATTGGACTAAACTGCACCGTTTGTTGACCACACTGACAGAGTCAGTCGTACCAAGGCGGCCAATAGGTATGAGGTCTGATAAACCAGTCTGCTGGTCCTCCAGATTAGGAATTGGAAGAAGGTTGGCATCTTTTCTCCGAAAAATTTACCAGTTCTAATACACTGCCACCTGCTGCCTTGTGGTACAGGCTTTTTAGCCAAGGGCTGTGATTGAGAGCCCTAATCGTTCTCCTGTTTATGTCTGGACATCCTGGCAATACCTCAGCCCACGTGCAATCATGAGTACTCATAACACCAGTAATTCCGTATTGCCGGTGTAACTAATGTGTCGTGTTCCACCTTCACTTAACAGCTCCTGTTTATAGCCAGTGGAATAAGACAAATCAGAAAGAAACTTATGATCCAAACAGTTTATTTCGGTAAACTTGTTTTATCTGCAGGGCGCTTGGAACTAACATTATTGGTCAATGTTTTACGAGAAACACATTTAGAAATATGTCTGTCTTTCCCAAACGGTGAAGATTGTCTCACAAGGTAACATTACAACCGAGGTAGGAGGACGTACGCAAACAATTTGTCGGGGGATATGGTATGGAAAAGGTTCCGAGACGTAAAACATGCAAATCAACCGTCCCACTCCACCGAAGCGACCAGGTTGGGTAGTTGTGGAAAGAGATAAATGGAAAGGAAGCTGCAGTCGACAGAACAGTTGTATAAAGAAATAAAACCTTGACATTCATTGAGGATAATAACGTTTGTGCATGGGCGCGAACCACCGGTATATTACTGTCTGATGGTTGACTACTATGGAATGAAAACAGACTGGTCGATGAAATCTGGTTCATCCAAAAAGAGCGAAGTTGAACTATCATGGAGATGCGCCTGTACTATCATTAGCGTATTTGCAAAGGTACACACATTGCAGAACGCCCGAGTTAATGTTCACGATAGAAAAATTCTGTTCCTTCAAGTCATTGAACTCGAAGTATCCTTAGATTGTACGTTTCTGTACCTGTTGCAAGATAAAGATGAAGGTATTTCGGTCGCAACTTGTTACCGCTTAATGCAAGGCCAATGAGTAACTTTGGTGTGATGAATGCGAGGCCGATATCTCTGTTGTTACCTTTTGTATTTCGGATTCACTTTTCGGAAAATGAGTAACCATTGATAAGCGTCAATCGTTGTCACTACCCCCAAGCGAACGTGTCTTCATGTATATATCTGGTAGTTCAGTCAATCGGTGGCCACATCGGTTCCTTCATGAAAGCGTGACCATTGTTCAAACCCTGGCTGCGGCAAAGGTATGCACCTACTAACTAGTTCTCACAAGAGTGAGACTTAAATGTATTGCTTCTTTTCGACGAGGACTGACTGAAGAGTCTGAGTAGGACAGCTAAAAGTGGTGTTAAATTTGTCTACTTCTGCTACCCATCCCTCGCCACCACTTGTGAAAGTTGTGTGTAGGTGTCAACTTGGGACTTTACCGCATCTCGATAGTTCATATCTGAGACTTCGGCCTTAAGGAAAATCATGGTTGATATTTGGGCATCCATCATTTCCATGAGTTTACAAATACGGCGCTAAAATCGTATTCCTTTGACTGTTAAGTCCTATCAATATTGGTTGGTACAGACGTGGTGCAATGGTGTACATGTCGCTTAAGTCATTTTCCTCACCTTTTAAGACTAGGGCGGTGTTCGCTAATCTGGGACACCTCTGGCGACAGAGAGGTATTTCTCTGATGCTTAAAGGTCGCGTATATAAGGCGACAGTGAGGGCTGTATTACTTTACGGCAGCGAAACCTGGCCGCTCAGGGTAGAGGACGTGAACCGTCTTCAGGTATTTGACCACCGATGTCTGCGTTCGATCGCTCGTATCGGGTGGCACCAGCGAGTAAGCAACGAGGAGGTTAGGAAGCGGGTATTTGGTAGTGATTGTCAAACGAGTTCTTTCGTTCAATCCTTACATTTGCACAGACTTAGATGGTTAGGTCATGTACTAAGGATGCCAGCTAGTCGTTCTGCCACACCGAGCACTGTTTGCCGACGCTGCGGCCGACTGGCGCAAGGTGCGAGGTGGACAGATGACCTGGCGTAGACAAATGAAATCGTTTACGAAGGGGTTGGTCACTGTAGGTCGGGTTCGCTGGACGCAGTAGCGTGAATGTTGTCGTTGTTTGGCCGAGTTGTCTGTGAAGTGAGTGCACTTAATGACGCGGGGCAGTGAAAGCCGTAAGGAAGCTGTCTTGCTGATGACGCCTTACTTTCACTTACAGCTCGGTTTGTTTGCAAGATGTAGGCACCTTGTTGAATGTTTGAATATAGACGTAGCTATTTTTTAGTAGTTAGGTCCCTCTCTGTCCCCCTCTTTTTTCCTTTTCTCTTCTTATACAGAGTTGTGTGACAGCTAAGCATCAGTGAGAATCACTAATGTATTGCTGTCTTTGATGATATAATCGACTTATCAACCAAATCGAAGGCCTTTCTGATGTCCAAGAAAACTGCTAACCTTCTTTATGAATGGTGGAGTTCAAGCATCTGGCGAAGTGTGAAGATGTGATCAGTGCAGCCACGGCCAGGACGAAACCCAGCTTGATGCTCACAGACGTGTTACCCGCGCGTTTCGCTTATTTTTACAAAGTACAATGGTTGTGAGCAACCTTAACGCAAGGGGAATCACAGTAATCCGTTGAAAAGTTGGAAACAAAGCGAGTGAGCCATTTCTGAAAATGGGGATGACGTTAGCCAAACCCAAGTCGTTTGGAACAACTTCATTGATCCAGAGTTTCTGAGCAGAGCCGTCAGCTCTTTAACTAAGGCTGGATCTCCATCTTAAAAAGGGGAGGAGAGAGTTCGTCTGAGCCGGTTACTTTGTGACGTTTCAGAAACTTGATCTCAGAAATACTTGTTTCCGAGGGCGGAGAAACATCAACAGACCAATGAGCACAGGCAGAGCCCGAAGCGTAGTCAATGGCGCGGGTGGCCAGTTGAACTGCTGTTGGAAGTGCTCAGCCCAGCGTCCTAAGCGTCGTTGCAGGTTATGAATAGGCTCACCATTGGCTTCGCAGACTACTTCGCTTACACCTAGCTTCCTGCTACCAGTTGCTCAGGTGGGATGAAAATATTTCCGAGAGTTCCCGGTAGCGGCGGCTTGTTCCATCTCGATAGCGCGTTGTGTCCATCAGGCCTCGCGATGCTCTCATAGCTGCTTCTGGAGTTTCAGGTGAGTAGCACTGAGGGCAGAATTGTACTCACTGTTGGATGGAATATTCCGGCCAAGCGTCCAGAAGTTCCAGTGATCGCATAGAGACCCAGCGGTTGGCAGCTGAACGAGTAATAGTACCACACGAGACAGTACCGCACTTATGAATTGCATGCCGTATATATGCTCAATATGCTTCAATGTCTTCTGGTGCGTGGGAGACCTAAACTAGAGGCAAACGCATACTGGTAAGCGTAAGGCGTCTGTGTCTCTTTTAGTTTAGATACGTCAAGTTGTGGTTAACGGCGAAGTGGCCTTCAACCAAAGCGCAAAGCAAACTTGGCACATAACAGTGCATGATCAAGATCCAGGTGGGTGCACCAGGCTGATTTGCAATATTGGAAACAGCCACACCACCGACAGCTGACGGTCATATGGTCAGTCTGTGTGCACGATTGGCTCGACCACGGAGGTCGTCCGTTGGTGCGCTGACGCCTACAACGTCAAAAATTAGTACTTGCCAGAAACAGACCATTGTCAGCACAGAGCTGCAACAAACGTTCATGATTGTCCGTTCCATAGGTACCATAAGAATTTTGGACACCTATATCACGCCTGTCAGTGCTTAGTCTGTCTACTTAATCGATCAAGTCCACAGCTAGTACAACAATGTTCGCACGCCGCGCGATGTGTAGTGGGTTAGTGAGTTGGTGATAAAATTCATCCTTGACTACGTCTGGACTACAGTCTGTGGGGTTATATGCTGCAACAACAAACAGACAGCGTTCGTGATGGGCGTCTCCCGGCGTTCTAACCACACCTTCGAGTCTGCAGCTCAAAGGCTGTTGACGAGAGTACAGTCAAGCAGCGTCTTCTTTATATATGCCTCAGGGTAATTCTAACACCGGCCTGGCCAGTGGTTTGAGCCGCAGGATCTCCGCACAAACGCACATTGTACCCGCACGATGAAGCGATCGGCGGAGATTGGAGATGCAGTACCGAGCTAGAATCCCTACGCCGTGTTTCAGCACGACAACAGACATCGGTGGCGAGGGTCTCCAAAGTACGTGCAAGAGGTGCCTGCTGAGTTCGAACAGTAAAGATGGTGATGGGGGTCACTAAGTATGGAATTATTTGAAAGGAGAAGGAGGAAGAGATAAGCCGGTTTCGTGGGGTAAACTGTGACACAGGAGCGAAGTCGATCGCTGACATCTAGGCCAAAAAGTCGTGACAAGGAGAAAAAACAAAATGTGTGTTGAAAAGTTCATAATTGTGAGGGTAAAGTTCCCCTCGGTTGCCCAGGTCGGAGAGGTGGGTTGGCTTGAGCGGACCCACCCGGAGCCTTTGGATTAAAGGAAACCTAGCACCCAATCAGTGTGGCAAGCATGGAGCTAGCGGTCCACTGAGAGCCGATGACCGGTGGTGGTTCGGTCCATGCATCCTTCGGATAGAGTCCATCTAACCAGGATGCCCAATGCACCCTGCAGGAGATGGCGACAGACGCAGCGCAGCAATCCGAGGACTCACTAACAAAGGTAGATCTAATGTAGTAGATCTGCCCAGTCAGAGAGTTCAGGATCGACATAGCTGTTGAGATGCATGCTTCCCGTTGCCCGGGTCCGGTGACGAAGTTGGTTCACACGCCCTTCTAATGAGGTCCAGCCATTCAAGGTACCCCGGACGCCTTCCGTACTCGTGGTAGCCAGTGATCACCGAGGTGATTCGTACGTTTTCCTCGGGGATTGTTTATGAATCGCGGAGACTGGAGATGTCAGTACGCCATACGAACAGCACGCCAGCCGGAGGGCATGCTGTCCGGTGGCCCATGTGTTCCCGTTGGGACAACCGAAACCCCTTTCTGATGGAGTAACACACGATGTCGTAGTTCCGTCAACGAACTTATGCGGCATTTTGTGGGAGACTGGGTATGAGCGTAGCTGATACGTTTTATGGTATTAATTACCCATCGAGAAATTGTAGTGTCTCCAAACACGGATTAAGGGGTTGTGGTGGTATTCGCATGATCAGTCGAGTCGATGTGTGCGAACTGGTAGAGAACCAATTACTCACATCCATCCTCCGTACGGATGGGCCAGGTCTGCAAACTGTGTATTAAAATGAATCTGTCCATGTATTACCATCAGACAAGTCAGGTTGGAGGAGTCATTGTTTTGGATAAAAAAAAATATACGTTCGACTGTTGACGACAATGAGAAGATAGGAGACAAAGTAAAAGATTTTGTCAAATTCGAAAGTGTCTGTCGCACATCTATTCACTTACTTCAACCGAATCCGTTGCAAACGTGGCCAGATAATTGGCATCCTGTTTGTTCCAGGCTAACCGAAGCAATGGGGCGTGGCCAGGGTCTTCGTAAATGATGGTCGAATGCTTCAGATTCCGGATATCAAACATTCGAACAGAACCATCAGCACCTTTAGGTTGGGGGAAAAAGATTAAAACGGAACAATCATGTAAGATAACCCAGTAGGCAAAAGCAGGAATTATTCCGTTGCTTAATTTTCTCATAAGAAGCAAGGTAGGAGTTGGGAGTTTGGATTGTTAAGCTTGCGGTATTAACCTGGTGTATGTATATGTATAATTGAGGAAAGGTATGATCGTGTTCTCGATAGCCGATCGTTGCAGTCGTCTGCTAGTGAAACAACATACAGAGCGACAGCGTACCGGTGCATGTCTCGACAGAATCGATGATCATGCAACTAACAGCTAAATGAACGACCGGGGACAGAAGAATGATCTCTAATGGGACGGTGATGCACAAAAATAACCGGTATTCGGTACAGCCAGTTGAATAAGACTGATAAACAAATGTGGTATACTCGGGAAAAACTATAACACGTCTGAGTTAACGTAGCTACTCCTCACAACTTACCAACACTGGCAAACATATCTTTCCCACTGCCCATGCGGCTGAACGCGATGTCGTAGACTTCCTTGTCGTGTGCGATCAGCTGAGATTCCACATGGCCGCTAACACAGCCCGTGTGGCCAATTGCCTGCTGAGTCTAGAAGAATCGAAGCAGATACAATACTGATTAGTACATAAACTTGTGAAGCAATACAGATTAGAACAGGACGACTAAGTTGCTTTCGCGATTAACTCAACTTCGAACGGCCCAATCATTATGGATATCACAAGACTTCTGAAGTCATGTGTCTGTTCATTACTTCGAATGGTACTTTCCTAGAGTGTCTCACTTATACAGTCATAGGGACTAAAATGAAGGCACTCGTTTACAGAACAACACAGACAGCATACCAACGGAGCGTTCGGTAACCTGACCGCTTTCATCAACAACGCGGGCGACATTTCTTGTGCATTAGGTAATCAAACATAATCCTAAAGGTTAAAACACATCGCACAACAAACAATAACGAAATGAAGATCACGTTGGTGTTCAATCAGCAACCATGGTTGGGAGAGGCGAACGCAACAGGTAGATTCAGAAATGACTTCGGCAGAGGTAGCTTTAAGTAGAACGCCAGAAAATGCACAGAGAGAACGCTATTAGAGAAAACCTTTCATTTGGTGATACTAGCCTTATACCACGGGAAAACAGTTCTGGATGATGACGGTCTGGGGTTAGTTGAAAAGTTTTTTTTTACCTTGGAAGATGTGTCACAACTGATTGTGGTGTTGGGAGGGGGCAGATTGCCATACGTATAGCTCAAGTTCGACAAACATCCGCTAACCTGAGGTACCTCTGACATTGGAGTGCCACCCATCTCACGGTAAAGGACAGAGTGCACAACGAGACGGTGCGTGACGTACTGCCTTATGGTCACCAGATTTGACCGCCCCGTCTCGAACATGTTCATAATTTACCGGTAAGTCGTTTCCGATAGACTTTATTTGAGGGGCATTGGTTGTGTGGTTGTAACACCACACGAGTAACGATACAGCACAGTGACATGCACCAAAGCATATAGCCTTCCTTTGCGTGATGTACAGTGTATGTCTATCAATAGTCATTCCACGGGCCACCAAATATTAACATATCACGGGAGGTGGCGAATTAATAAGGATCCATTTGGTTTCTAGCTGAAGTCAGGAAAAGGATATGGTAACGACTGACGTCTACACAAGAAGCATGAGTAGCACAGACTTTTCATTCAGCGGTTGGTACACCACTTCAATTGATTACAGACCATCAATTTCTGTACGAATCGGACAATCGTTAATTATCAAGGTAACTGTTATTCTGGGCTGTCGCAGTACTGTCGAAATTGCAGGCATCACTTCATCATCATCATCATCATATCAGCCATGAGCCTGACCAAAAGGTACTGTGGCTCGGGCTGCCGCTCACCTCAACAGTGACGTGGAATATCCTAGAAGAAAACGTTACTAAGAAGGTTGAAAATTAATAGAAGTCTAAGCGAAAGAACTAGAAATGGTATGGATGCAGGTACGCCATTGACTGCGACACACCGCCATCTCGGATAGCGTCTCTAACCAGCGGTTTGAGTGATCACGAGGACCCCATCCAGGCAGGCGACACCTACCCACTTTACTCAGTGGAGCAGTCAGGGTTCTCATATTTCGTGACCACGTTGTCGCTTGACCACCACGTGGTTTCACCCAACTGTTGGTGGTCTCAGTATATAATGCCCGGTACGGTAAACGCTCAGCTGGCATGCGGAGTACGTGACCTAACCATCGCAGGCTGTGCAACGTGAGTAGTTGACCGATCGATCGCGCATCCCGAGCGTTCCGGAATACGCGCCGGCGAACTGCCGTATTGCTCACGCGATCAGTCCACTTAATGTGGGCTGGCGGAGACAACGATGGTCAAATACAGCAAGCTTGTTGATATCTTCCTTGCGAACAGGCCACGTCTCCGAACCATAGAGCAAAACAGAACGCACACAAGCATTATATACTTCCTTTCAGCGACAATCGAACGTCTTTTCGACGCCACAGATGACGCAGGTTGGCAAAGGCAACTCGTGCCTTTGCTATCCTCGTTGATATCATCAGCAATATTACAAGCTGACGAGATAATGCTACCCAAGTAGGTGAAACTGTCCACAGTCTCAAGCGGATTACCTGCAATAAAGAAAGTAGGATGGAAATGCCCCAGTCTTGAAGTAACACTTTGCACTTTGAAGGTGCGAAGCGCATTCCATACAAACCAGCCCGGTCATTCACCTTGTTTCATGGTCTGCATGTCTTCGGCAGAGGGGCTAAGTAAGACAATGTCGTCCGCATACTCCAGATCGGTCAACCGAGCCAGGAAGAAGCTCAACACCAAGTCCACTGGACTCCTTAAGCGCACCCTCCAAAATGTCGTCCATGACAAAATTGAACAGGAAAGGGGAAATCGGACACCCTTGACGAACACCACTAGAAGTGATGAATGCCCGAGACAGCTGTCCATAAACCCTCACCCTGCTTGCAGAGTGAGCATACAGTGATCTCAACAGATTCACGTATTTCCCTGGTACTCCCTTGCGAAGAAGACAGTTCCAGAGAACGTTACGAGCAACTGAATCGAAAGCAGCCTTCAGGTCCAAAAAGACCAAGACCGTCGGCTGCCTATAAGAGTGCCGATGTTCCAAGATCCGTCGCAAGGTAAAAATGTGGTCAACGCACCCTCGACCGGATCGGAATCCTGCCTGTTCTTCACGTATCTGGCTTTCTCTGGTTTAGTGAGCCGACGTAAAATGAGGCCAGTGAGTAACTTGGAAGCAACAGATACCAAACTGATGCCTCTGTGGTTGTCACATAGACTTCGGGCCCCCTTTTTGAAAACGGGAATTACTGTTGACAAGCACCAATCGCGAGGTACCTCTTCAGTCTCCCAAATCGTCTGGAGGAGTTTGTCAGTTCTGATATCAACCTTTCCCCGCCATCCTTGAACAGAGAAGGAGGGATGAGGTCTGGTCCAGGAGCCTTGTTACGCTTCAATAATTTGAGCTCTAGGACCACTTCTGCTTCCGACGGAGGGCCGTCTGGAACGCAATAACTGACCATTCGGGTCCCGTCGTCCACATAATCTGGTTGAGGCCAGCTGAACTGTTCTTCAAAATGTTCAGCCCACCTGTCAAGTCGACGCGATTGATTGGTGATAAGTGAACCATCTTTTTCACATATGGTCTCACTTCACACCGACTCGACGACCAGTACAACCACGGATCAGGGAAAAAAGCCTTCTACAATTTCCAGATAAAAAGGCCCTTTCCATCTCTTTCGACTGTTCGACCAAGTAGTGCTCACGGTCTTTGCGCAAGCTTTAGTCAGCTTGCGTTTAAGTTCTCGACGGTCGTCATCATATTCAGAACCAGGTGGGATCGAGCGACGCTTGTTCATGAGGTTTATCGACGCGACGGAAATCCAGTTCTGTCGCAACTGAACAGCTCCTTCGGAACATACCTCTTCACAGCATGATTTCATAGCTGCGGCGATTTGTTCCCAGTGTTCGTTAGGATCTTTCACCTGACTCGAACTGGGCAACTTGTTCACCAACGCCTTCTGGTAAGCGTTCTTTACACCCTCACTCGAACATGCCATTTACCCACGCCTTTTTTCTGTCTGCGTACTGCACGAGTAGACGTTGTATGTCCTTAAAACATCTAGGTTTTATTAACTTCTCAAGCACTAACAGCGATAGTTTGACAAATCCACCCATACCTGAAAAGATCACAATAGTGACATGTACACACCACATTGAGTAAGTTAAATACATTAATCGAACAAAGCCATTCTCCCCAGCATGCCACCAACACTGTTAGTTGGCAAATTAACAGGCACATTTTGCATAGTAGAATAACTATTGGTACTCCAGAAAGTTATCTACGAAACACTGTTGTACCGTTTTTCGAGAAAATATGAAAGTGGTGTATTTAGCGGAAGTCACCGTAGTTTCATTACATCGGTTATGGTGGCACGAATATGTCATTACGCATACCTGCACAGCACCTAATACAATGTGCTCATCCAGTGTGGTTGGAAAAACCAGCAAAATAGATTGCCCATAGCTTGGCGTAAGCGTGAGAAAACTGATATAGTCCTCGTTGGCACAATGCGCCTTTGGGCTAGGATCGATAAAAATGCCGAAATCCAATGGTCAGGAGTATAAGGGGATAAATTCGTAAGCTGAATTCCGTCACAGGAATGTTGTTATGCTCGTTGCAGTAGCTATTATTTTAAAAATGACTGTGTACTTTCATTTCAGAGAAAAACCCAAACCAACAATCCGAGCACCGAAATCGTATGTGCAACGTGAAACTGATGAATAATTCTTCTTCCCGACGTCTTTTTTGACAGTGTTCCATTGGTTTATATCAGCAGCCTGCCATCAGATTTGTATGCAAGAAAAATAGTGACGGATCTGAATGATCTGAATGCAACTGAACAATTGCTCGAAATTCTTGAGATAAATTTGCGGCCACGAATCCAAGTAAACAAAAGACACGGCAACTGTGGATGAAACCACAAACAATACGGCGCAAACTACTTGTGGTGATAAACGGGTGCAGGTATCTTTTGACTACAGACACTATGAGGTGCTGCCAGCTAAGCATATATACTTATATCTTGCCCAGAGCCGCAATGTTGGTTATGAATATGCCCAATTTATTGCGACAAGTGCAGTGCACTGTTTCAGTCAACAGGTACTGTTTGCGCACGACGTGAAGTAACGGGTTTGGTTAAAGAAGCATGTCATGAGAAATGAAGAGCGAAAGTTATCACAGAGGAACTTACCTCCAACGCCCAAATTGTGCACGTTGTATCGATACTTGAAGTCCCGAGAATGTTAGGATCTACCTCATTCCAGTCGAATGACGTTAACGGGGCGCAATAATCGGAATTTGTGTTGCTATTCAAACGACATTCGAATTTGACTTTATTATCATCATGCACACGCCAGACCCGAAGATAATCACCACTGGTTGCAAGTAAATCCGAAAACTGACGACCAGTATCAGGAATCCACATAATCTTGGATGTAGGGTAGTGATGCGCGAAAGTGCTTTCCACGATGAATTCACCCTGATCCTCGTCCAAACACACTACCTGCACCTCATTGTTATATTCCTCAATAAAGCTTCCCACGGCCAAACGGAACGGCCGATCAGGGCGAACAGACCAATTCATGCTGAAAATGCACCAAGGTGCATTATATTTGTATATTTCCTTGCGTTTAACAGAGGACTGATTGTTCCCTACCATGTTCTAAATGTGTGCAGCGCTGAAAATAGAGATAAAGGACGACTGAAACATATGTAAACACGTATATCATCAGTTCCGAGTTCGACTTATCATCATCATCATAGATAGCAATACATCAGTGGTTCACACTGACGTTTAATTGCCGTCCGATGCAGTTGATTATGGCAGTAATTACTAGTGTCTAGTTTCAAATGTGCTTCTGTTTACAATGCCATATGCGAAGATACAGCGGAAAAGTAAACTTGTGTTCCAAGGATCATCTGTATTGAAAGAAAAATGTGCGTAGGCGCCGTCAGTAGCAGACAGCGCATGATCGATTTGCACTAAAAAAAATAAGAGAGAACTGAAGGAAGATTCCACCGCTAGGTTACCCTAATGACGAAACAGGTAGTGCAGAAATGTGGTAATATCACTTGGTATATGCGCATGAGTGTAGCACGGTTGAACAAAACAGGAAGAGGGGTGCAGAGTTAGTTCTGAAGGGATGCTCCCGATAATATCAACAGAAAAACAAAACAAATACTAACTGGAAGTGAAAAATGGGAAACAGAAGCTATTGCTGGATCGCTAACAAGGCAAACGACCTTCTCGTTCGTTTATACTGTGGTCAGAAGAACAGTAAGCGCGAAAAGATTCGTTTAAGAGTTTCGAATTCTGGAGCAGCGTCATGTGTACCGCCGTATTCCTCGACTATAAAGGTGCGTTCGATTCGGTGGATCGATCTACACTTTTAGAGTCGCTTAAACGCAGGGGTGTACCGACCAAGTATGTGAACATACTGTCGGCGCTTTATTCCCATACTTCAGCTCAGGTTAGGGTTTACGGTGAACTGTCTGACAGTTTCAGCACCAGGAGCGGCGTACGTCAAGGCTGTCCCCTTTCACCATTTTTGTCCAATTTCGTCATAGACGAAATAATGGAGGCACTCACATGATGCCGGCGTGGACCTCCTACCTGGTGAAAGACTGACTGATCTTGATTATGCTGACGATAAGGTATTGCTGTTTGACAACTTTCAAGCGGCACAAACAACGCTAAACGCTATTTCGCGTTCTGCTAAGTACTTCGGAATGCGCTTTGCAGCCTCAAAATGCAAAGTGCTTCTGCAAGATTGCTGTGATTACGTAGATTTAATGTTAGATAATGAAATTATGGAGGTTGTTGACCGGTTTGTGTACATAGGAAACTGCATCAGCAGCAGCGACGGTGCAGGGAATGAGTTAGATGCGCGTATCTTTAAGACTAGGGCGGTGTTCTCTAATCTGGGTCACCTCTGGCGACACAGAGATATTTCTCTGATGCTTAAAGGTCGCGTACATACGGCGACAGTGAGGACTGTATTACTTTACGGCAATGAAACCTGGCCGCTCAGGGTAGAGGACGTGGAACCGTCTTTAGGTATTTGACCACCGATGTCTGCGTTCGATCGCTCGTGTCGGGTGGCTCCAGCGAGCAAACAAAGGTGAGGTTACGAAGCTGATATTCGGTGGTGATTGTCAAACGAGTTCTTTCGTTCAATCCTTACATTTGCACAGATTTAGATGGTTAGGTCATATACTAGGGATGTCAGTTATTCGTCTGTCACATCGAGCACTGTTCGCCGATGCTGTGGCCGACTGCTGTAAGGTGCGAGGTGGACAAATGATGACCTGGCGTAGGAGATGAAATCGTTCACGAAGGGGTTGGTCACTGTAGATCGGATTTCGTCTCCCGGGCTGGGACCCTCGCGACTCACAGAGTCGGTGGCTTGAGACGTTAGGTGAGATGGCGGCTAATCGAGCTCAGTGGCGTGAATGTTGTCGTTGTTTGGCCGAGTTGTTTGTGAAGTGAGTGCACTTAATCACGTGGGGTAGTGAAAGTCATGAGGAAGCTGTCGTGCTGTTGACGGCCCATTTTCACCC
>LOND01008780.1:0-16886 GCA_014220965.1 Paragonimus kellicotti | reverse complement strand
AGCCAACGCTTCGCATATGAAAATGAATATTTCGCACACTAATGCTATTAAGCCAGTCCACAACTAGAATAGCCCTCACGCTTTTGTGACTTACCCACTAGCTCCGCACTACTCAATCTCTCTATCCAAAACATGAGTGCTACTAGTAACCAAATTTCTAACGTATATACCCCGTTAAGTACACCACCACCCGACTATATAACTAACGCAAATGTACGCCGACCAAGTCTTTTTTCAGTGCACCCTTCGGCATTTCGTCCATCGCTATCTGGACCCCTCCCCATGTCTCACTCCATCATCCTACAATAATGACACACTTCCAGCACTTTCTGTCATGTAGCCAAATCTTCGCGACGTCCACTCGAAAATGAGTTGAAAATTGGTACATCACCTAGGCTAGACATCTTCATATGATATTTTGCAACCCACCGCCTCATCTGTCATGCAATTCGTTAGCAGTTTAAATGTAGTGCCTGACCGGAAATTTCCATTAATTTGTTACTCATAAACGTAAGATCATTGATAAGTAAGTTGCATATCTTCAGATCTCCTGTCTTTTCGCCTGATGCCAATATCATTCTAGTCACTGAGACATGGTGCTGCTCTGATAATCCAGACACACCTAGAAGCATCACGGGGTTTCATGTGTTTCGTTAAACGAGGCGGTGGACGCAATAATTCCCAGAAACAGAAATTCTCCGAAGTAACACTTGACGAGCGTAATCTTCATACATTCGAGGACTCGTTGTCACTTTTGGTCTCTATAATTTTTTCACGATCTAAATGTGGGATGCACTTGTCTACCGCTATTGCTGCTAACTACAGCTTGTCGCTATTCTTAAAGGATTGACGCCGATTGACTGAAATTCCGTTTGCAACAGCTTGTGGACGAGCTATTGTTGACGGGTCTCACGTCAATCTGGAAACCACTCCAGTCTAATTTCATTATACATGAGATGCACATTTTGAGACCTTTGTCTTTTTATCTAATCGCTGTATTATTCTTCACATTGAGAAACCGTGCTCCTCGATTACCCAGAAAAATAGCCAATCGTCATAGATTGTCATATGTTTCATAGGGGTTGTTGCATTGGACAAGACAGTGTATGCATTACTTTATATAAAAAAGCAATCTCACGCTGTCACAACTGATGTGTGATTTCTTTGAAAAGGCAACGGTTAATTTCTGGTAGGTTGCATCTACGTACAGCTTAATGCTGTAGAAGTGATAGATCAGGAAGCAAACATGTCATGTAATATAGAAAATAATGTATATTTCTCAACTCATTCGTGAGAGACAAGTTCGGATATGCGCGATCATGACATATAATTGAGGGCGTTACAAATCAATGAATGGTTACACCATAAGACAAACATGAAGTCTACTGGCAGACGAAAGCATAATCAGAGAGAATGGGTTGCGGTTCACAAAAGTTTGATGCACGCACCAGGAAAAGAAATAGTTCGCTTGTTCCACAGATTCAGTTCAAAAGATGAGATGTTACACTAATTTTTCTTATACAAGGTTATGTAGGGACGATGTTTCAAATATTTCAAGGTCATGCCGGGAAATACGCGCAAATGTATCTTTGAAGGATTTCATTGCTATCTGATGCAATTAGCGTCGGAAAATGTTTAACTAATTCGGCTTCGGCGAGGGTGTACGGAAGTTTCCAGAATCCGGGAATAATTGAGCAAACTCCAGCGCAGGACTTCTTCGATTGTTCCAAAACGTCAAAAAGTTGAAAATCTCGCGAACTGCTCGGTCAATACGGGGTTTCTAACGTCCATTCATCGCGGAAAATTTTCCTCGCATAACAGATGTTTTCAAGAGTGAGAAAAAGAACACAATCTTACGTGTTAAATGGGGAAATGCGGAGTGATCACATGTAATATGATAAATAATGTATATATAATATTTTCTCGAAAAACTTCACGCGATATAAAGTTTTCTTTTCCTTTCAATATGGTATATATTATCGGCAGGTAATTGTCATAGTATTCCGCGATTATTGGGTAGTTAGCGGTTACTTCTGAATGATTATCACAAGAAAATCAACATTCCACGCGAAGTTTCGACATTAGCTTGTTTTATAAGGTCAACGTTTAAGCTAGAATCTATATTCCATAGCAGAACACGGTTACTAGTGTGAATATAAACAAGTGATGAACGCAGTATATTTCTCAACCCCTCTGCAAGAAACACGATGAGATTGGCGCGATCAGTGCACATGATTTTAGGCGACATACACAATTAGTAACAGCACAATGAAGTACTTATGCAAATAAGCCAGCAGAAGAGATATAAAGAGGGAAACATTCCAGTTCACGGGGAAACCATGGACGCATACATTTAAAAAAATATTCCCCACGATTAAGATGTTTAGTGGGAAAGCTATCTTGTTACCCCAACTTACATTTTACAAAATGCGGAGGTCTTCCGCCGGTTTCTTGAAGCGTTACGTATTGCGGACTCTAAAACTGCCGCAATCGGACTCAGCATTGTGACTGCAAGTGAGCCAGTGATGCAAAAAGTTGAAGCAGGAGAGAAAGACGTTAATGATATATTGAATAGACTGGACGTGAATAGGGCGACGGGGCCTGGACTGTGTCCAGTCAAGTATACTAAGACCTCTCAGCGATGTCTTGCAGCAGCCTCTCACTCTGTTGTTTAGTCTTACTCTCCAAAAGTTCATTATCACTGATGACCGGAGGAAGGCAGGTGTTTCATCTATCCATAAGAGGAGTACGAAACATGAGGTAGGAAACTACCGATGAGAAGTCTGAAATCAGTTGTCCTGAAGCTGATGCAAAGAGCTATAAAAGATGAGATTGTGAAGTACATTACTAAGAACAGGCTTCTCTTCACAGACCGGCACAGATTCGTGAGGCGTGCCTCTAGTCTCCCCAACCTGATTTGCTTTCTGAACAATTTTCGGGAGAGGTTGGATAGGCGAGAGAAAGTTGAGGTTCGCTACGTGGACTTCAGGACGGCATTCAATTCAATTAGCCGCTGATTGCTAACTCTTTAGCCAGAGACATTCGGTCTTCCTTCAAGGCTACCAGGACGGATACGGGACCTCTTGAAGAGGCACACCTTCCAGGTAGAGATGACAGGTAAAAGGTCCGCAGATGGTGCATTGGTTAATGGGGTACCTCAGGGGTCAGTGCTTGGACCATTGATGTCTTTAGTGTTTCATCAGTGATCCCACTAAAACCCGAAATGTCCCTGCTACCTCTTCGCTGGTGATGTGAAGATTGTAAGAAATTCTGACGGCACGCGCATGCACGAGGATATGGATTCTGTTCAGAGGCTGTCAAGTGAATGGCTACTACCCTTGAATGTAGACACGTGTAGTCAGCTGCTTGCTGGAAAACATCCATGGTTTGTCAGGTGTGATAAGGAGGGTGAGAAGAGGGAACTGAGAATGGTAGAAAAAGTCAAACACACGGATATGTTCATAGAAGTGAGCTTCATGGCTTCCAAGCAATGTTCACAGACGGCTCAATAAGAAAATAGAGCGCTGTATACGTTGAGGAGAACGGTCGCATTAAGGAGACCGGAAGTGTTGTTGTCATTTTATGAAGCACACGTGAGGCCTAACCCGGAATACTGTTTGCAGGACTGGAACCGGCATATGGTAGAAGGCGTGAAGTTACTCGAGAGAGTCCAGTAGAGTTTCACAACGCTGCTCGAGGGAATATGAGATAATTCGTGTGAGGGCACACTAAAACGACTTAAACTTATCCTTATTTGCCATTAATATTATCTCTATATCACATCAAATTTTTTACTTATTTTTGAAAAGTTAGTGTTAACATCTGAAAGTATGAGTCCCACGAATCACGTTAATATGGGGTTCGAACTTATCTCCCGTTTCACTTGACCAACTAAGAGGATAAACTTATGTGTTTTGGTGGTAGCTGTGAACTTCTGCCATGATGATATTGGTAGCATAATTGCCCTGATATATACATTTCACGTATACGATGCTATTAAACATAGGGAACCCTTTCTTTTTGCTGATGACATTCAACCAAATCAGTAACATCGCCTTCTGTTTACAGCACATGCGACAGGACTCAGCACCACCGCAGTCACGATGCAAAACATGGCTCATGACGTTCTTAACGACCAAGTCGAACATTATCACTTGTGGTTGTCAAATACCCAAGTGGGTCTGTCTCACTAGATGGTCATCATATTGACACCGCCACAACCGTTCGAGATCTAGGAATATGGTATTCGAACTCCTTCAATTTCTCCAACAAGTACGCTTTCAGGTAGCAAAAACTAAAAGGACAATAGGCTGTATCAAAAGGACATTCGGCCTACCGGATGCGAAGCTGGCTCTTTACAAAATGTGTGCTCGACCTCAACTCGAGTATTGCACCTTCATTTACTGTCACCTACGCAAATCTGATAGGCTTGTTTTAGAAAATCTCCAACGATCATTCACCAAAAGCTTGTTAGGAATGTTCATCATCACTCAACTATAGTAAACGCTGCCGATCATTGGTATTGATCCACTTTGGTTACGAAGACTGAAGTTAAATCTTACACTTCTGTATAAACTGATACACTCGGACGCCATCACTACAGCGTTCGCCGTTCATTTTCAACACAGCTCCCCATATGGCCTAAGAAATAAAGATTCCACTTCATCAACACTGCTAGTTTAGAAGACGATGCGGGCTTACCGCTCCATTGTAAAATATTCCTATACTTGGAATAGATTTGCGAATCAAATCGGAGCGGGTAACAGCACTCAGGGTTTTTAAATTGGCCTGGACAGATATCTTACACTGTCGAATGTAATGCTTATCTTTAAACTTCGTGTATCTTCTGATGTTCTTTGTGAATGTGGTCCAGATAACATTTGGCTGTAACCTACAAATAACATATATGCCCCTCGCTACTCTCATGCTCCCTTCGAAGACAGCTTGCATGAAGTTGTACAGTGCCTCTCCACTGTTTACTCATACCGTCATCTAGCATCTAATTCATTGCACACTCACAAAACCTCATCGTTCTATTCATGTGCGTTATTGTGCACACATTGCTCGAAATGGTGGGCAGTGTAAACTCGAAGCTCATGGTAAATTTAAATAGAATTAGCTTGTATAGAGATGTCCTCAAAACAACAACAAGAAAAAGAATAAACGGGATTAAAACCCACAAATTATACGTATGCCAATTCGTAGTAACCTGTTAACCCTGGTAAGCCATCAGGCCATAGTTATTAATAACCGGTGTTGACGGTTTACTTGACCGGCATACAGAACTCTCCACAGTTTTCTGTGAAGAAGAAAATGCTTCCCAAGTTTACCCTAAATAATTGCATTAAAAGTTCATTTCACATCTTGTGTTCTTTTACCTGTCTCAAACCCCACTCGTCAACAATTAGAAACCCCTGCGTGTTGTGGAATATTGACTTTAGATTGAACATTGACCCTATGAAACAAACTAATGTCAAAACTTCGTACGGAATTTTGATTATCACGTGATAATCATTCTAGAAGTAGCTGCTGGTTACCCATCATCTGTGTAATATTATAGCAATGTCTTGCCAATTTTACATACTTTATTAAAAGACGATAATAATAATATTGCGCGACCTCTTCGTCAAGACAAAACTATATATACATCACTCCCCACATTACATGTGACTACCCCCCGCTTTCCTATCAAACACGTGAGATTGTGTTCCCTTTCTTATTCCCACAAACAGCCGTTATGCGAGGAAATCTTTAGCGACGAATGGACGCCCAGATCTTCGTACTGACCGAATGATTTGCAAGATTTTCATCTTTTGGACGTTTTCGAACAATCGAAGTTGTCCTGCTTTGGAATCCGTCCTATTTTTCGCCGGATTTTGAAACTTCCCGTTCTCCTTCTTCTAACGCCAATTTATTTCAACATTTTCCTGGTGCCAATTAGGTCACGCAACGGCGAAGTCCCTTGCATGATCAGCTGCAAGTATTTCATGGCGTGACTTCGGAATGATAGAAACATCGTCTCCTACATAACCTTGTAACAGTTAAAATAATCTAACTTTCCATCTTTTGGACTGAATCTGTGAAGCAAAATAACTACCTCCTCCCTGGCGCGTGCCCAAACGTTCGCAAAGTGCGACCCATTGTCCTCTGATTAAAATTTGTTCTGTCGAGAGATTTCATGTTAATCTTATTATGTGATCGTTTGTTGCTTTGTAAAGCCTGGAGTTATCTGTCATGGATCGAGCACATCCCAGCGTCTCTCACGAATGCTTTAAGAAAGACACTTCATTATTTTGTTTAGCTAATAGGTGTGTAGTGTAGTCTGATCAGTTGGGATTCCTTAACACAGCTCAAAGCACTGTCATTCTAGCTTTCTTCATTTGTTAACTCAGTGCGCGACACAGTGTCAGAGATGGAAAGGTGACCTGCATGCGTTCTCTGGGTCAATACATCGGGTGCGATGAAAATCGTTTTTCCTGAAGCGTTGGACACGGTTGACCGCAACCGGTTGGTGGTAGCATGACATACGGAGACAGGGTCTGATGAATTTGCTGTTGTGAGCGGTTCGTTCAAAGTTAGAAACAATAGCAGTTAGCGTTTTTTCGACATCGAGAGGTAATATCAGTCGGTCAAACGTTTGTTGATCATGCCCACACCGTATGGTTCCCAAAACGAAGGGTGACTGGCGTCAGTTCAGTTATTTTCGTGCACTCAGCAGCGTCACAATCTTTGACTGTTATGTCACTTTGTATGAACATGTCGTTCCCTTACTCTGAGTAGCAAAACCATTCTTTCTAAAATTGATTTAGTTTGAGCATGTAATCAAATTCCTGTGACCTTAGATGATATTCCAAAATCGGCGATAATAACGTTTTGCGATCTATCTCAGTTTCTTCAGATGTCTTCCGGTCTACGGCACGCCAGAAAAAATTCTCATCTTTTTATAGTTCAGGTCACCCGTGGTTTCAGTTTTGTTCATGTTCACTTCGAGGGCTGTCGGTGGAGGTCTCGGCAAACACGAATACCTCCGTTCATTGTTCAGGTGTTCAACCCTATTTGGAATCCTAAGTAATTCCTCCAGCTATTTTCACTGCTGAGTTACTTAATCTTTAGACCATGTTGCTGATTACTAGTGTATCCTACCACTGTACACAAACGTCAAGGCGTTGCAAGATTTCTCCCCGTCATGATTCATTGAAAACTCCAATGGTTTGTCATCGTTTCACACCACATTGTTCATACATTATCTAACCACCTATCAATCTCCTACGAGAATCAAAGAAAAGGTTGTCTTTAATTTTCAGCGGCTACATGACTTCACATTGACAAGCAAGCACTTAGTGAAACCATTACCTTGTCGCATTTTAAAACCGACCTTAACACACAATTGTTTTTCATAATCGGTGCTTTGGAGAAAGCATTTGGTGGAGTCATCCAACAGCTTGTCAACGAAGCATTACAACCAATCCCGTTTCTCTCTCAAAGTTTCACTCCTGCCCGAGAAGCGTATAGTACATTCAGCATGGAACTACTTGTGAATTACCCATCTGACTGATACTCCCGATACTTAATACAATGTCGAGTTTTCACAGTTCTGACCAACCATGAACCAAGTTACCAACGCGCTGAAACCTTTGCCAGACAACCAGTCCTCTGGTGGAATACTTTATTTTGATTTCACTGCACAGTTTTCCACAGACAGTAAGCACGTTCCAGAATCTGCCCATGCCGTCGCCGATGCCTTTTCTAGACTACCAAATGATGCTATCTTAGCTCAATCTGGCATGAGCTTGGAGGAACTATCGGAGGAGCAGCGAAACGACGGAGAGCTATATCCCATCTTGAAATAACTTCGTCTCTGTGGTTGTCTAAAGTCGTCCTTCCTCACTCTAATTCCAGCACCCTATGCGAATATCCACAGCTAATCCTCCACCAATTGTTCCACTGATCTGTCATAGACGCTTGTTCAACTTTCTGCATCCGATGTCACACCCTCAAGCTCATTTCTGAGCCCCATTTTTAACTTAGTGTGAACGAGGATGTACGCGTTCAGGCTAGATCCTATTTAAATTACCAGCGTTGCACGACCCATGTTGCCTTCCTACCTGGCAATCTTCCCACGAATATCCATTTCTCACACATCCATTTAGGGGGTTTATCCACTGACACCTTCCGATAGGAAGACCTTCCCGCTAACTTTTGTTGATCGGTTCACCCGATTACCGACGATTATTCTCACACCAGATACCAGTAGTGAGACGATTAACAGAACGTTTATCCCCCAATCGGCAGTTAATTTCAGTATAACTTCTGCGGTTAGAACAGCTAGAGGTGCGCACTCACACGCTCCCCCTTCTGTGATTGATTGTGTGTGCTTGGTTGAAAACATAGCAAAACGTCAGCATGTCGCCCACTTTGAATGATCTAGTATGGCGTTTCTGTCGACAAATAAGGGTACTAATATTTGTTTCCTGTTCAAAACGTTAGTGATCGGAATACTTCCCACTTACCCTGTTAAGTGTCAGAGTAACTCTTAAGGATTCACCCCAGCACAACCAGCGTGTGGATCAACTCTGCGGTTACGCAGTGAATTTTTCCCTCCACAGGTCTTAACCAGCTGACCCAATGAAGTGCGTTCAATACATTCGGAAGCACACGAAGAATCATCGCCTAATCCCCAGGCGAAAACCATGCACGACATCGTCGTATTTCTCCGTGAGTTACATACATGTACAAGTGTTTTCTCTGTGAGTTAGTAAAACGATCAATGCGACCTCCGTAGTCTGGATCATTCGGAGTGATATCACTCCACGATGAGTACCTCACCAGTGGTGGGGCCGGAAATTGTGATGCCGTCAGTATTGGTCGCCTGATGGTGTCCCATGTAGACAACAATTCTATGCAGTCAATATTTAGTGCGTACGTTCACTAAATCAACGCTTCCTCAGGTATACGCAACGACCACCAGAAGCGAAATAAGAATACCAATAATTGCGGGAGACCGAAAGTATATTATACGATAATTACAATAGGTCTCAATCAACGCTAAACGACACCGATACGCGGAAATAGCTAGGGAGGTTAAAAATCCGATTGCTGAATGCACAACTGGGCCGGAAGTGGTTTTGTGGCGCCAATTGGCGCGCATAGGCCGACAAGCATGCAAACAAACAAACGCGATCGCATGCAACAAGCAGACGGCAGACAAAGATCCTTAAGATCCTATGTACAATGTGAACTATGATTTTGGGAAGAATTTTACACATCGTACAGCAGGCAGACCGGGGTTATCTCCAGGTCACTACACAGCCCCTTCAGAAGGGTACTGTGAACGCAACCCTTCGATCTACGTGAGGACTAACTGTGGCCAGCCAGCCTTGGCCTGACCCAGTTCATGTTGCACCGGCTTGCGGTTGGTACTGCAACTCTCAGACGCCGCAGGTGGAGGGGTACTAATGCCAACAGTTCCTAGCGAGCTCCTACTCGAGTGTCCTCTCCAACGGTGTCGAAACGAATAAGCAAAGTAAGCGGTTTGCACGTGGAGGTCCTGGAGTAGCCCACTGAGGTCAAATGATGGTGCTCAAGTTGAAAAATTGCAATCGACCCACAACGTGATCAGGTGGGCGAACACGGAAAGCAAAAGAAGTGAGTTAGGGCGCATTCAGAAGTGACAAACTCATCTGGAGAACGTAGGTAACTCGGACATGCAGCAAGACACTTTTTTGCACCTTCAAAAACAGGGCGGTTTTTAGGATTTGTAAGATGTCTTGCTGCTTTTTTCTTAGAGCTGAAGATATACGAGACTTAACGAATGCTAGTCCTCTACAAGACGTTTAGACCCGTGCAACTTACGATCCTAACAGGTTGCGGAGGGTGCTGGCGTCGTCGTGATGTACGATGATGACAATGCGCTTGAATGAAGCTGTTTAGACACAGTTACAGTCGTGGTCATGAGATTACAGGCTTCCTCAGTTTTTTCAAAATAGGCAGGACTTCAAGCTGTCGATGCTAACTGTGTCGCGAATACCCTGACGCTCGAGTACGTAGAAGCAGTCCTTCCATTGAACTGCCTTGAAGGAACCTTCATAACGTCGCTCGAGCGTTCGTCGTGAACCGTTCCCGCGAACAAACACGTGCGTGCAGTCGTGGAGGTCTTTGGTAACAAATACTTGCGGCTTTGTTCTCGTGTGTCCGTGACACGGAGGCGGCGCATATGTGAAGCAAGCTGCTTGGCGTAGAAAGCATCATATCGACATGCGTCTTTGGCAAACGAGAATTGATCGTCATGAAAACGCAGTGGTTGACTGTAAGGGAATTTGGTTCTGGAAATGTGGAGGTCGGCCTTGAGGGCCACGCGAGTGCCAAGTTAAACCATTGGCTGGGATTCTGTCCAACGGATTGCATCGACGGCGGCGAGGGCCTCTTTTAGTTGTCGATGAAAGCGTTCCACCTTGCCGTTCGCAGCTGGGTAATATGCCGTAGTCCGTGTGCGATGGCGTCCAAGCGCGTTCAACGTTTCCGCAAAAGAACCGCTTCGAATTGAGGGCCGTGGTCGGTTAGCGTGATCCGAGAACTGTGAGATGCTTATCCAACGTAACCGAATCGGCTTACGGCTCCGAACGGACATGGGTATGGACAGCCCTAGCGACATTCCGTGACGACGTCAACCATCGTCAAGACAGGTCATGCCGTTGGAAGTGGCAAAGGACGTACATATGTTATGCGAGGGTGTGCGATCGAGAGTAATCGAAAGGATCTCCGGCCATCCAGGCAAACGGAAATCATTGATGAGTATGTCCGCGTGGCGTTGCAGGCAATGAAACCGTATTTACTAATTGAAAGTTTCGTTTGCCACATGATCCATTTTTATTCTTTTTGTTGCATACAAAGCGAGTCACACGTATATTCATTGTTACTTTTCCAGTACCCACCCGGTAAGTTGGTTAAGCCGGGAATTTTATTCAGCATCTGACTGATGGCCAGCGGGGAAGCGGTGATTTTGGATTATTTTAATCTTGACCTCGAAGGTAAGTGGTATTATGGCAGACTCCAGTATGACATGGTATATATCGCTAATCTATGTAAGGGTGTGCGCAGACGAAGGCGATTCCCCGGCGCATCCTCGTCGATCTAGAGACAAAGAAGACTATAGAACTGTAGGACCTATCTGTCCAGAAAAAAACAAATAAAGCAGCGTTATGATTGTCTTACTGTTGAGAGGTTGCGAAGCTGTACTGAAGTCGCGGCAGTAGCGAGTGGGCTTGGTTCTAATGGCTGAATCAAAACGAGCTTCCTACAGTAATGGTACGTGATGAAAAACTGCGACATGGGGTGAAGATCGGCGCTTACCAGGGATTAGAATGACAATTTTGGCTGTTTTGTGAAGTCTGTTGGACGTTTTCATCGGCTGTTTGTCAAAAGAAATATTCTGACGGATCATGTAGTTGACATGGAATCATGCAGCAGGCTAGTCGAAAAATACTCCGTAGACCGGGGAAATTGTTCGTTTAATTTAATGGATGGACAAGCATTACTGCGGAAAACTGTACGATGTATGGAGCGTTAGTTCCGGAAGGAGCTAACTTCTCGGAGGAAGTGTAACCATCTCTGCCGTCCCTTCTTGTTATCTCTGACAGTACATCAACGACCTTCCGTGGAATAGTAACCAACAACAACGCCCTCTTAGTCGATGGGTGAAAATCTGGATGACCCTGATTCAATGCACCAGCGAGTTGACCTTGAAAAGCGAATTAAGGCCCGGTTCACGACGATTGAAGTCCTCCCACTAATGACAAAGTGTACAACACTGTCATCTGTGTCGAGATCCAGCAAAACTTCAAGCTTCGTATGCTTCGGGCACAGTCAGATATGAAGGTATTGAACAGATGTCGTCGAACTAGATCTGTGCTCTGTAGTTATCCCTATTCGCGTTCACCAAGAGATGGCGGCTAAAAACGGAACTGTCTCGCCGTTAGAATTTTAGCGCACTTTCCCCTGATAAATAGGAGGCGTTTCAAATATTTATTTAGGTTATGTTAGGACCGCTGCTCGAGTATGTATTTAAGAGTGGTTTAGAACACAGACCTGAAGAAAACTATGATAGCATGTTGTGTTAATGTCCCGCGCTCAGCTATTAAGTACCTGCTAATCACAGACAAGGAATGCACCCGCGCAAGAGTCTCACCTTAAAATTTCGGATAGCTGTATCCAACTAATCAATGAACGATCCGCGGTGGCTTATTCTCACACAATTCTCAGAGTTCTGTCGTCGAACAGTTCTCATCGTAGCGATGATGCGCTTGCGGACATAACGAGCGTTCGGGGCGTCTCCCTGGACTTTGCTTAGGTAGCGTTCTTTCAATGACAGGGTTGATTAGAATTTGGACTGCTTCCTTCTGATGTCATAAGAACTCTCCTGGATTGATAGTTTCAAACCCTGTTGATTCTCAGTTACGCTTAAAGCAATTACTTTAGTGATCTCCTCTTGTCTCCGTATCCTGTAGACCCAAGAGCTGTGACTACACAACAGTTTAACGAAGATAAAATTTCCAGAAGAACATGACCCGCTCCGAACTAAAATACTAGCCCGGGCGAGAATTTTGGGTCTGTGCTCAATCGCTGTAGTCATTCTTGGGTCGCTGAAAATTGGTAGGATGCATAGCTCGCATCGATTCAACTCAAGATAAGTGCTCCTCTACACTTGTTACATTTGCCATGACAGTGTTCGCATTGGTTTATAAGATGTGTATGCATCGAAGAAAATTACGCACTCTTTCAAGTTTGTTCCGATGAATGATTTAAATTAGTTAGTCCTAATCAGGACAAACATTCTTGCAGTGTTTAGGTCCCAGTCTCCATATCATCCATGTTAAAAAAGCATGCTGAATGAAATCGTGCGGGCCGGAGATCGGCAAGATGATAATGCTGAAGGTGATGCCATTAATACGGGTGTGGATATGCGAAAGCCATAAATAATACACGGCAATATCGACCTGTGTGGCATGCAAGAAGTCAAGCAGGAAAAGAAAGGACTTATATCTTCCTAGATAAGGAAGTGTAAATTAGGTGTTTCAAACGAGACATCGATTCGCCACCAACCTCCCAAAAGCAAATCACAAACCAACTCAGACAGTTCTTCTCTTGCAAAACTCCGTGAATAGCACCGAACTCAAAAGTGGAACGGTGCACTCCACGGCCTTGCTGCAGCAAGCCAGTATGCCCAACACTGGTAGGTTGGCTTACTTTTGCGCTGCCAACGTACCATTACATCAACGAGTGATATCCAGAACCAACTTGGTCGTCCGAAAACTCAAAGGACCAATCAGGTGCTTTAAGGGATCACAAAGAGCAGTCTCTATGGAACCAGACATATTGAGGCCCCCATAGGGCAAAGTGAATGGAGATTGCAGAAACTGCCAAGGGTGTATTGCATGCGCTTGAGCCCCAGCGGCCCAACTGATATCGATGCGGTTCTAACACGGATAGTGCAACATGAGACCCATCTAGGTAACGTCACGGCCACTCTAGAGAAACACATTAATGCAGTTAGACAATTATAAACGTCCTATGAGGCCACCCTAAAAAGGGACATGAACATAATCATCCACGCCCACGAACCGGTCATACAGTATCCTAAACCTGGGAGATCCTCGAAAGAAATACTTAAAAGTCTGCAAAACGCTGGACTAACCCGCAGCGTACAAACGTTGTGATCATGTTAGTGACCAGACTAGGTAAGTGGACAGTGTCTGACACACAAACGGACTGCCCCAGACCGCTCCCAGTGAAATTTCGAGATGGAAACATTCGAGATCAGGTACTAACTAAAGCTAACACGATAGCTCAGAGGATGTCAGGCATAAAAGTTGCAGAAGACACAGCCATACATCACAAGCCTGACCCATATGTGGCGATGTCAGCTGCTCCAGAAGTTTGAAGCGAGCGTCTGCACAAGTTCAGGAGTAATATAACATAGCTTTCAAGAGAAAGAAAACGTATGGATGACACAGTTTTCGATGCGGAACCACCGATGCGAAAAGTGGTGTGCGTCGGTCTGGTTATTATCGTCCCCTGAGTGATTGGATGCTATCAAACTGCGGAGTAGCCAGAAGACCAGATCGTCGGAGCTGAAGTGCATGCTGGCGAATGTACGCAGGCTGCTTGGTAAGATAGATGAGCTGCAAACAGCGATTCACTCCGTTAATACTCGCTTGCTCACAGAAAAACGCTCAAAGAAAGAATGGGTTTGATGGATTGAACGCATGGGATTCCAATGGTATCGCAGTGACCGTGGTAATGTCGTTGGAGGATGGTTGCTTATTATTGATCAAAAGTTCTATAAGGCAGTCATCCGTGAACTGTAAACTGCAGTGCGTGAGCATTCAAACCGCCGTCAACTTTCTCCATGTCAACCCCCCACTGATGGTTTTCGGGGACAGACCGAAGTCCGTGTGCAAACCAGAGAAAAACTTAGCATTGCTGAAATCATTCCAGTCGGTTTGTCAATCAGGCTATCGCATGCTCGTTTTGGGGGATTTTAATGCTCCTAAAATCAACTGGCGATTGGGATCTGTTAGTGGAAGAGGTTTTGATCTCAAATTGCTTAACCTAGTCAACAATTTCACACTAACACAACATGTTAGAATGGCTACTCGATCTCGACCTTGTCAGATAGCCTCAAAGCTAGACAGTCATAGCTTGTCACAGCAGCAACATCACTAAAATGTTTTCTGCAACATCACTAGGACAGGGTGACCACATGACGATTGATTTCCCGCTCGAATGTTCTCTTCTAATAACAACAGGTCTACAATGTGCAAATTTTTCATTGAATTGACCACAAAAACTGACATTGGAAGCTGGCAGAATGACCTGGAACCCAACAGTTTCCATAGAGGACGTCCATAGTTTGTGGGCAAACTACGTCGACAACCTCCGGACTCTTACAGATAAGAACGTCCCTCAGAAACAAGTCGGAGGAAGAGGTCGGAAGCCATGGGTTCGCCCCAGGGTCAAGAGAGCTTTCCAACGCAAGTATATGGCTTGAAAGGCATATAATCAGCCGAAGGGGTTTAAAGACTTCATGAAGTACAAAAAAGCTCGAAACGAAGCAATTAAGGTAGCAAGGAATGCTCGTCTGGTCTATGAGCTCAACCTAGCACGTGATATCAAACAGAACCCCAAGAGGTTTTACGGTTATGCTCAGTCCAGGTCCTCTCTAAGAAAGGAAATTGGGACCACACTTTCCCATGAAAAAAAGAGATTATATCGACTGACAAAGGCATAGCGGACGCGTTCATGGCACAGTTTCAAAGTGTTTATCGCTCAGACAATGGAGTACCTGAGCCTCACTCCAACACCGTGGGTGCGGCCATGGTGGATCAGGACATTGCGCCCCACGAAGTTGAGCGAGCGATATCCCAGCTAAACAGCACAAAGTCCGCAGGACCGGACCATATTCACCCGGCTATCCTAAAACCTTCTGGCCAAATTGCTGGCGTCGCCTTTTGCCCAACTGTTCAATCTCACATTAGAAACAGGGATAGTTATCAGAAACTGGAAACAAGCCATTATAATTCCCATCTTCGAAGACGGTAACCGATCAGGTATCAGAAATTAGCGACCAGTGAGCCTGACTAATGTTTCCAGCATGATCTCTGAACGCATATTACGGGAGAGGATCTGCAGATTTCTCTGCCAGCAGAAATTTTTCAAAGCTCCTCAACGTGGTTTTCTAAGGGGTAGATCTTGTCTTGCCAATCTGTCAACGTTGTCAGACACTATAATGGAGAGGCTGGATAAAGGCAGAAGTGGTCGAGGTGTGCTATCTAGATTTCCAGAAAGCCTTCGATTCTGTCAACCACAGGCTTTTGGGCTGGAAGCTACGAGAAGCTGGAATATCCCCTAGAATCTGTAGGTGGATCCAGACGTTTCTAGTTGGAAGGTCGTGTAGAGTGAGAGTAAGAGGAGTACTGTCGGACGAAGGTTCTTCGCTAATTGGAATGCCGCGGAGCTCAATCATCGCCCCTCCGTTCTTCTTGGCATACACGAATGACTTGACCGAAACTTGGTCAGTCCATGTTCACCTGTATGCTGATGACATGAAGCTGGTGGGAAATGCGTCGGACTCGGACGCCCTCCAGGAGGACATTCTGAAGATCTGCGAATGGACATTAAGGTGGGACTTACCACTGAATGTTCTCAAAAGTCATATCCTCGCTAATGCTTCCCACTCGACCCCCAGGTATATAAGGGATGAGCATGCACGAACAGTCAAACAAGCAACTTAGGTATCCAAATCACTAGCACATTTGCTCCATCTGCACAGTGTGCCGCAGCCGCGACAAAAGCACGGCGGGCGTTATACCGACTGAAATCCGCGATCGCCAACCCATGTCCAGCAGTGTTCATCCCACTGTACTCGGCCATAGTTCGCCCCCACTTGGAATATTGTGCCCAAGCTTGGTCACCGTATCTCATAAAGAACATGGCTGTCCTTGAAAAGGTACAAAAACTCGCCACACGTATGGTATGGGGTATGAAGAGTCTAAGCTGTCAAGGCTGACTAAAATCGTTGAACTTACTCTCGCTCGAACGCCGGCGGGTAAGAGGAGACCTTATTGAAGTGTACAAGATTACCCACTACACCGGCACAAGTCCCCTGGCATGTTTGTTCGTGATACGTCAGGACAGAGATTTAAGAGGTCATAGGTTCACGATCAAGAAAACAAGATCACGATTGGCTGTTTGATTTAACTTTTTCACTAACGCGGTTGTCAACTGGTAGAAGAAATTGCCTGCAAAAGTTGTTGAGGCCTCCGGGGTGGATGTATTCAAAAGGGAGCTAGACAAATGTTGGAACAATCTTCTCCCTACTCTGTATTAAT
>LOND01008779.1:7622-21059 GCA_014220965.1 Paragonimus kellicotti | reverse complement strand
CATTGTCAGACACCAATTGGGGAGTCACTGTAGGTCATGCTTGTCCCCTGGGTTGGAGTCCCTCCACCTCACAGCGTCTGTGGCTGTGTACTTCCAATGAGGTGGCGACCTAACCGAGTACCTTTTCGTAAATGTTGCTGTTGTTTGGTCGATTTGTTTTCTAACTAAGTATACTTAACGATACAGGGCAGTGAAATCCTTAAACTTTCCTGTTGATACCGCTTCACATTCTTCGTAATTGGTTCGTTTTGCTTGCACCTTGATCATGAATATGTAAGTTCAGGTAGCTGTTTTTAGTAATTGTCATCCCTTTTCTCCTCCTATCTCTTCCCTAACCGATGCTTGATCTCCTGTTCATGGTTTTATGGCAACTGAGCATCAGCACGAACCACTGATGTTTTGCTGTCTTTGATGGTGATGTCGAGTCTGGCAGTGTTATGCAACTTATATTTGACATAATCTATCTCAAGATAGCACCTGTTCGACGGTGTTGAGGCTGAGTACTTAACTTGCAGTGCGCCACACTTTTTTGAAGTTGCTCACTTTGGATCTGCCAAATACTCTCATCCAAACTTAGATGCCTCATCTGATAACCCATGGTGAAAAGGGGCAGCAACCCTTGTTCCAATAGCTAGTCCTAAACGAAGATTAATCTGTTGAAGAAATTTTGATTACTAATGAGTAGTGTGGGATTTGTAGATGATTTTTCAAAAACACCTCCGTGTTGTTTTTCACTTTTCCATGCGTCATGTAGTGAGGATGGGCATAATAAATCGATTCCTCGTTTGACCCTGAATCAAAATAGCGCTTCGCCTTGTGACTTGTCAGGTTCCATCAGATTTCTTCAGTTACACATCCAGGAGCAAGACTCAGGCCTACGCGGTTCTCTAACGTGTTAGAAAGTACTGCAAACGATTTGTGTCTCGAAGTTGTGCTCTCAACGGACGTCAAACCAGAAAATATTATAGGGTTCCGAAACGAGCTGAGCATTTCCGAGTACTCTTCTCAATTCACTGATACGCTTTATATATCTCGGACTTTTACGCACTCATATCAGAAAATGAAGGGCGATCAATTCTATGAATTTGTTCACAATATGATTCTCGTAATAATATTATAAAACGACCAGTACACGTATCAGTACGAAATTATGTTACGCAGTTATTTCGTTTCAAACTCAAGAAGACAATGCATCATGCGACGTAACTGATGGTAAATGGATCTATTTGAAGACGTAGAAGAACATGTTTATGTTGCAGACGGAATTCTAGATACACAACATTATGGTGTTCCGTATTACTAGCAAAGGTAACGAATGGTTTGGCAAGAAATTCCATCACAAATGTATTACATTAGTGTAAGTCTACACGAAAGATTAATCAAGATCCGTAGATAAAACACTGAATGTGCTCTCTAGTTCCAATCAGGGAGATCGCATAACAAAACCGATGTCAAGAAAACAAGATGAGAAGATGAGTTTGGAACGGCGTCAGTCGGGCGTTTGTCAAACTTTCGAGCCCATCAACCGTTGGGCAAAAAGTGAAGGTTTGCGACATTGATGATTTAACGAACTAATGTAGATCCGTGGCACATTTTAAGTTTCTGTTAGGTGCATGGGGAATGCACAGTTGAAAGAGGTGGCGCCGAGCTCATGCTGGATGGTAATGCATAGTTTGCAGTCGAAATCCCCACAGAATCGATGCGGTTGTCGTTTACATGTCTGTTACCCGATACCTGAATAAAATGATGGGCTAGCTGAACGCTACCGCCCACTTCCTCAGGCTGCTGATTAAGTAACATGAAGATTGACTGCGGGACAAGCGGAGTTCTCCTGGCGGCGTATACGCAGTCGCGGTCAGTGAGCAGCAGTACTGCGAGAACGTAGTGGATTCAAGGTTAAAAGCCAGATCTTTTACAAAAATTACAAGCTCTTTGACGGTACGACGACCTGAGGTATGCGGTCACGCTATAGAAGGTTCTAAGTATCCAATGACAGCACAAGCATGACCTACAGTGACTCCCCAATTGGTGTCTGACAATGTTTATTCACACCGTCGCCATTTGTCCAGCTCACGCCTTGTGCCAGTCGGATGCAGCAGAGTGTTCAGTAGGTCAGACATATTTAGAGTGAACAATTAATTCACTTGAATCACATTACTAAATATGCGCTTTCTAACGCATTCGTTACTTACCTGTTGGCTGCATCCGTTAAGAGTGATCGAACACAAACCTTGACTGTCGAATATGTGAAGATGGTTCATGTTTACTATCCTGGTTTCGTAATCGTAAAGTAACATGTCCCGCACAGTCACTCTATGTACACAATCCTCTAGCTTCTGAAAGATGCACCTCTGGAACCAGATAGGCTGTAACTTGAAGAATATCACCCCAACCTTAGAGATGCCAAACCCTATTTAATTCGTTAGACCTCCGACGTTACTGGTGAAAATTTTTCAGCACACAAAGATCAACAACCTCCATAACTCCACTATCCAACACTGAATCCTGCATAATCATAGGGCTGCAAGACGCTTCCCGAATTATTTTGTTGAATGTGAAATAGCGTCTAGCATTGTCTTCGTAGTTTGGAAATTGTTAAACATCAGCTTGTCGTCAGCATGGTCAGGACAATTCAGCCTTCCCACTGATAAAGAGTCCACACCAACGGCCTTTGAGTGTCGTAAACAAACCTTCATCATTTCCCCCATGACAAAATTAGATAAATGTGGAAAGTGGCGCATGCCGCAATTAATGGTGTAACTGTCAAATAGACGACCATAAGCCCTAACCCGAGATGAACTATGGGAATAAAGCGCCGACAGTATGTACACATACGTGTTCGGTGAAATCCTAAGGTTAAACGACATTAAAAGTGCCGAAAAATCGATCGACTCGAAAGCATCCTTATGATCGAGAAAAATGGTAATTGTGAGTCGTCCATGCACAGGATGATGCTTCAGAGCTTGACGTAGAATGAAAAGTTGATCATTACATCTTCGTCCATGATAGAGAACGCCAATTTTCCGTCCAAAACCGTCCCCTTCTTCCAGAAAACGATTTTACCTCATCAGAATCAGGAGAAACCTCTCAGAATCATCCAGAGATAACCTTTGCTACTTTTTACCTCGGCCCATATTTTGTCATGCTCATTGGTGGCCTTAATAACTATTTTCCATAACTGTCCTTCGATCCTCTGATTCCAGAATGTTTGTAGTTCATTACGCATCATATTTTCTCCATGTCACGTTTTGGAGTGGAAAAACGTGGCTTTCCACACTCGTCTTTTGATCTGTCTTGAGGGTAATTAGCAGGGAAAATCATTATTTTCGAGACCAAGATTTTCCGTTTTCTTCATTAGGAGGAGAATTCGATTTGTTTCAAGCGCACTAATATTCTGTGCACGACCCAGCGTATCCTTTCGTGGATTTACAACAGCCGAGGAAAAACCTTGTCTGTTCTTCTTTGATGTATGTCTCCCGGGTCGTAGTGAGTCGACGAAGTACAACAGAAACCAGAACCTTGGTTGAGTCGGGTCAAGCTAATCCCCCTATGGTTTTTACACGAACCCCTTGATCCCTTTCTTGCTCTATCTGACAATTCTGGAGATTTCTCTGAAATTCAATGTTTGCTTAACCCATGAACCATTGCGTTGAATGCTGTAGTACCTGCTTCATGGATGACCAGAGATTCTGGTCCAACAGCTGTTAGGATTTTCGGGGGGTAGAACTGCTAAACTTGCAGTCCAAATTAGCTTAGTACTCATGCTTTACTGACGACACGGCTAGTTTTTCAACAGCCAGTCCTTGCTGTCAGCGAAATGTTGTCCAATAAAAGTAAACACAAAATGAATCAGCTGAATCCGAGTATGATGCTCAAAAGATAACGACAGTCCTGAATGGATTCATGCCAACAATAACTAACAGCTATGTGGTCTATCGGAGACCGCGTCTACTTGGGAGAAAGATTATGTCCGGTACTCCAATGACGCGCAAGACATCTAACACTACTGCTGGCTAAAAATGGTCTGTGCTCGGCACACGGTCGAAACAGCCGCCCACCATTATCCGAACGATATGATTATAGCCCATATTGACATCTAAACAAGACCCGGCTTCGGCAAAACGGACGATCTAGGAGTTCATACATCCCGCCAAAAGTATTATTGATCAAATGAGAACAGCCAGAATTCAACAAAAGACATCCTTACCAACGATGTCGCTGCTACCAGTTAGGGTGTAAGTACACACAATGAAAAGATGTCTGAAGATTTAGCGTCTACACATGGTCCTAACAGAACCTGTCCAGCGGGCGGCACAGGGAATCCAATCTACCAGTAAAGCTCAAGGCGATTTGTTGAGGGCAATGTTTATTTCGAACTGACCGGTAGCGGCGGCTATGTAGTTACACGGTTTACAATCAATATTAACCAAACTGTAGGTCTGACAGTTCGACACGCTGACCACTGTTCGAGATTCTAGTCCCCGAAATTCAGCAGACATCGAGTGTAATGTCTGAGTTAGGGTAGCCTATGGACCCAACTATTTCAGGGTGCGAACGCTAAAAGTACTCATATTATCTCGCGTTCCATGCATAAGCAAGGGATGATGGAAGCCGAACACTGGGTGGTAAGAGATGGACTTACCGTGAAAGTGTTAGTACGATTAGCTGTCTGTTTTGGGGTCTGCAAGAGCTAGTTAGATAGGGCAGTTGACGAAGGGTCAGCAATAACAGGTTCTCGCTTATTCAGCCTGTTGTACGTAGCAGATAGTGACCCGGTTTCTTCAACGAGACGGTTGGCGTAACATGGGAGTAGCAGTGCTGTAATTAACCATCGCAGGATGTAGGCTGAAGTACTGTCGAGATTTCCAGATCTTAGAAGAACGAGTAAGGTCCTCAAACAAAGCCTGCGCCGTAAGGCAACGAGTGGATGACAGTGTACTAGTGTTGTGACTGCAAAGACGCTTGGTCTGCAAATTCGTTTATTGCACGAACTCCCGTACAGGTTATGTTAAACATGGGACCACGAACGTGTACACTCATTTGCACGGCTGACGTGCATTCACACACATTGGGTAGCAGTACGTTGTCATTCGCCCTGGTGGCACTTCCCCATAGTGCGTACACACTATTCCGATAGTCGCTTCTGGTCCATCGTCTTCCTGGCGTTGAGGCTTGCCCTTTAGTTCCCGAATGTACGCACTATACTACTCACAAACGAGGCTGCCTGTTATACAACAGTACCAGTATTTTCAGAAAAGGGCACCAGCCTTTCTAACCCCAACAGTGAAGTACCCGTTCATCAGCCCTCCACCTATTAGCTTTCCTGGTGTGAGTAACTTCGTCGTGTGATCACTACATCGATTAGTTTAGCCCAACAAATCATCAAGATAGGCAAGCCGCCACACGGTGTAGGTTCGTTCTAACGGTCGTCCAAACGTAGACTAACTGTCGAACTGATAAAGGCTTGACCCCGAAATTGAGAATAGTGAAGGGTAGAGTTAGTCGGTATATTACGATCTCAATGTCCGGCATAGAACATTACATTGGCAAGATCCGGATCAGCTAAATCCAGATGAAGCGTCTTGATGCTCAGTGTTTGTAAGGGAATGTTTTATTGAATCTTCAGGCCTATCCCCTCCAAGAATCCATCCGATCTCCCACCAGATAATTATGACAAATATACTTTGTGCACTCTACAGTTTTTCTAACTCCCTTTTAGTCTCGCATAGGTGTTGAACCTGTCCAGGGTGACCCTCAAATTGCCCATGCACTTCCCTCACCACTGTGCTTGTATGATCTGATGTCTTTATCATCCTCATCATGGATTCACATAGTTGACCCATTGGACTGTGCTGCAACTAAAAGCTTAACGCTTGACTTTCTTGATTGATCTCAATACATCCGTTACTGGCTTTGAACTTGTTACAAATAATTGACCTCGGAACAAGCACTGCTGATTACCGTAGATGGAAACTCTCTGGCCGACCGAGTCATTCGTTATTACAATTGAAGACCCTGCCTTACTGGTCACCCCCCGGACAGAAGTTATGCGTGATTCAGTCATTCGGAGCGTCTTCGTTCTGTAACGTCGAAACTTAAAATGCTAAATTGAATTGACTACTCATCTGTCATCATCAGGAGCAATCACAATCTTTACCCACAAATAAACTTACTGGCTGACCCACTTGGAACACACCACATGAAGACTGGCAGTTCAATTCCGGTCTTCATGATTGTAAACACAACTGCGGTAACACTAACCCAATTAGTTTCACAAAAGACAATGAAATCTAAACAATCCAGAATCCACCGACAATTACGTCATCAGGACTCGGATCTTTTGATCCTCCCGAAGTAAGAACAAGTGTCTAGTTGACTCCAATTGTCACAAGATGAACACCACCCCCGTTTGATTGCAGATAAATGGATTTTTCGGCTGGCCTACATCGAAAAAGCACTTGATTTGAGGACAAAATTTCTCGATAAATCAACAGTCGCCTAGCAGGTTTAATGAGATCGGAGATTTCGACCTGTCTAGGAAGTCCTAATCGCGGGGTTATCGATTGGAGTTAACAGACAGTAACTGTGTCTCCTCTCGAGACGATCGGGCAACCTGATCATTACTCACAAGCGAAAGTGGTTGAGCGTTCACATATGATAATTCGGTCGTGCCTAATGTGAACTATCGTTCCTACGCACACTGCTCTTACAAAATGACTATCCAGAGCGTTTTGTGGACAAGACTATGCAACGTCGTGAGAAACAGGATAAGATGACCCGAGCGGAAAAGAAAGCAGTATTTATCTCATTACCATTCAAAGGGGATACGCTTGCCGAAACAATCACTAGGAGACTTAACACTGTTATCAATAGAACATTCTATGCTGCAAAATTACGTGTCTGTTTCAACTCTACTCCAGCTTTGTTTACGGTTAAAGGATAAAGTGCCCGTTTCTGCGGCTTCTTTTTGTGTATACTCATTTACTTGTTCCTGTGGAACTAGTTACGTGGGTCGCACGACCAGGCGCTTATCTGAACGTATTCGTGAGCATCATCCAGCCTGGATCAGTAGCGGAGTTGTTGCACACCCCGTTGACACACATCATACTGTCAACCTGGACTCCGCTTTACCGAGTCAACGCCGGTCACTCAAAAGCTGTCAGATGCCGAATTTTGGCCACAGCTGAAGCGATTGGAATTCGATTAAAAATCCACCCTTATGCGCACAAAAGCGCTTTGTTCAGACGTTGAAGTTGCCATGGCCAACCACCCACACCACGACCGATCAAAGCGCCATGGTTCCAGTTGCGTCATAATTGTGACGTAATCGTATCAAAACGTTGTCTCCGTGTGTGCCAATGACGTGTCTGACCTCACTTGAACTTGTTACTTGTTTTTGTTCGTTTCGCCCTGACAACCCTGTTTCATATAAATGTTATGTAATTAGCCTGATGATGAATAACCGAAAACGAGCTTGTTCGCTACACTATTGTTTTCTGATGACTACCCGGGGATTTTTAACTATCTAATGTTCTTTTTGAACTGCAACGTAGTGTTTCTCTCGATACTTGAATGTAGATGTGGGCGTGTTTGCGCCATACAAAATCGACAGGGTGGAAAAAGAAACTCAATCCTGACTATGAACGAATGCATGTCAATGCGTATATACACAAAATATTATGGCAGATGTACAATAGCTTACTTACAACACAATAGCATTGTATTGACAACCGAAAACAAAGACCAACATAGTTTGTTTCCATTGAACAAATGTGTAACAACAAATGGCACAAGGGAAGGAAAGTCAAAGCACATAAACAAAATTCTAGTAGAAAAACAGAACGAAAGCACGGAATCAGTTGAGCTTGGACGCGAAATCACTGGTGAATTAGTGAATCGGACAGCGTCAACAGCTGTGTACATGAGAATCTGGCGCTCGTCCGCGCGCTCCTCAGAACGAAGTCACTACAAGTACGATTACGTACAAACGCCTATGATGAGTGCAATCAGGCTTGGGGAGAACAAATGGAACTGGAACTATTCAAAATAGGCACATTTGCGGTCAGGGTCATCGACTGAAGTGGATGTGTGTTGGAAAAGGACGGGCACAGGAATGTGGACGGCGGGTTGCTCCCGTGGGCAGACAAATGGACAGGACGAACGGACTGTGCCTGCTCATCTGACAGGGAGGGTAAGTTAGAAGTTCGTTTAACACAATTAGTGTGAGAAGCAGATAGTGAAGTGGGACCTCGCTCACTAGGACAGGAATTGTATCCGAGATTAGCTGAAGTCGACTGACCTAGTTTTTTCGATTCATACTGATGGTTGGAAGGGACGGAAGACGGGGGCAAAAACGACCGGCTAGAACTCGGTTTAGAAGGGGAGTGAGTAACTGAATGTCCGCTGAGTCGTGTAGTGGAGTCAGCTAGTGAGGAGTGTTCAACGATCGTGAAGTATAGCTTCATCGGTTGGAGTCGGCGCCACGAGTACAAACAAGCTAGATCGGACAAGGTATAGTCGGAACTGAACAAGTCGTCCGTGGTGAAAAACATGGCCACCTTGTGGTCATTCGGTTCGAGTCCAAATTTAAGTCTGATAAGTTTTTCTAAATGTGCGACGGTAACATCTGGAGGACACAGCAAATAGGTTGACTGGTGGTTCGAAACCGTGGTGGATGTTTCCGTATGGCTGCTGTCGGAAGATAGCCGTTGTTTGCCAGTCGGCTGCCAGTACTCTAATTCGATGCTGATATGTTCCTCTTCCTGTAGCACATAGGTATTCAGGGTTATTTCTCCCTTTTTCTCCGGACTGAGTGAACGAACTTCCGGATGAGGGTGTTCTGAGATATGATAAAAGTACCAGTGCAAAACATATCGAACGATAAAAATGTAACGTGGTCTAAGTTAAAAGGAAGTAAATAATCTGGTGAGCATCCAGCTAACAACTTGAGATATCTGTGAATTCCAGCTGTAACAAGACCAATTAAATGTATCCATCGGAATGGGGCGAATTGTGTTGATTATCAAACATAAACATTATGTACATCCAACGCTTGGTCTCGCTGACCCCATCGAGACGGTGGACCGCTGGTTCGACCTTGTTCGGTCTTACCTACACCATACACACCGGAGTAATCGAACCCATGGCCCATGGGTAAGTAACAGAATGACAGACAGTCCAAACACTTATCCGTCGACTCAAGGGATCACGGTTCTCGCTTGCTTTCGAAAAAATAGAAAGTGCATCGGTTAATGAAAATAATCAATAACCACCACATTGAACAACGATTGACATCGATAACAAAAGCAGATGATTAAGCCATGAACTACTAGAAAAACGAAGTTGAAGTGCTAACAGTAGGTCTAAACATGTATACATGTAGTCTCTACTTTGAGCCATACCTGTGGGTGCGGTAACACACGAAAGTAATTCATAAAAATGTAAGAGTACAAAAATATTCTTAAACATTCTAGAGAGCCAACAATCTTACAGATGCAGGCACACTATTGACCGAAACACGACGTCGGATCTGAGAACGGAGCACATCAGCAGTAGTGCCATCACCAACCTAGCAGACAGCCAGTTCCAATCTTACAGTGGCGCGGTGAAAGCATTCATAGCTTATGATCACGCTAACATCCGTCGGTCGTGCGATTTTTTTTCATCGTTGAGACCGCGGTGAGAAAATCAAGGAGCAACAAATGATTTAATGAGTAGATAGGATACATGTACAATACAGACTGATTTTTTACAGCCTCAGCTAACGACGAAGAGATAAGAACCGTCTCAGATAAGCGCAGAGATACTGTGACATTGTTGACACAACCAGACCACTTCATATGGGCGAACTGGTGGCAATAAAGACAATCAGAAACCGAGAGTTTGAGTGGGTCGCTTATGTAAATGGGTCAGATCTTGGAGCAGTGGAAGGAAATCGTATTGTAAACGTTTGCCTGAAACGACAGCTGAACACTTGCGATGCCGAAAACAAACGGTTTGTCAATGCATCAGGTGCTGTAAACAGTTTCACAGTCATTGATCATTCGCATAAAACAAGACCAAATTGACGGTAGCACGCTTTAGGGTAACTAGGAGCATCGTAGTACTTTGATAATATTGAATATATTGGCGACCATAGTAAATGGTAGTTGGTCACGACGAACTGTACTGAACAACTTACCACGTGTTTACCATAGTCTGAGGTGGCGAAGGTTCGAGGTAGTTGCTTGAGAATTCCCATTCAGGGCTGGAATACAATTTCACGGATCGACATATTCCACTCTAACTCCTATACTGAAGAGGCGGCTTCAAAAGGTATCGCGGTTAGTAGAAACAAAAGCAAACCTTAGATCCACAAATATGACTTGTTGGGGAAGAACCCAATTCCCCGAAAATACCGTTTCATTTGCCTTTGGAAAGGCCTATCTCATTCTGTTCAAAGTGACCTTCATAGTCGGCACGGTCATGTGCCACTCCGCCTACACACTTCGCCCTTCACGAGCGTTCTCAGCCTTGTGCCAATTTCTCGCACCCCGCCTACACACTCGTGCTTTTAATTGGGACATCACTGTACTGTCTGGATCTTTGTCTGGTCCACTTCTGTTTTGTTTTCTGATTGGTCACAAACCCTTTAAATATGATCTAGTTTGTGGACCGTGTTGTCTTCGGACTGAGTGACAGAAGAGCTCTGTCCGGAGGCCAGTCTTTTTTCTGTGTTTCTGCGTTGGCCTCAGTTGGTTGGGTTGGCCGGGAAGATACGAATTAGTCGTGCTTATTTTCGTAGTCAGTGGTTCATTATCGTTGAACGTCGTTCCGTTATCTACCGTTTCAATAACCGTTATTCTGTTGTCTGTTTACGCGCTCGTAAGCCGTAGATCCAGTCACAACATGACTGTTGGCTGACAAAATGAATGTCGAGGCTCCACTATCTGACGCAAAGCGGAAGACACGATTGATGTAACCTTTGTTTAAAAATTTGCACAACAAAACTTGAAGGCCACACGGATGATATCGATAATTGTTCGTTCGCCATCTGACATCCTGACAACTGTTTTTAACCGTTGACGGACCTCACACGACACATCCTTAGTAACCTACTTGAAAAGATGGAGTGGGAACAGTTAAGAAGACAATTAGTCTCCATCATCCTGGAAAAACCAGACGATTCCAGTTGAGGAAATTACTACGGTTTAATAAGTTGGGTTTTAAAGTCACCTTGGTTGATGACGGAATACGGACGGCAACGTCGTAACCAAACAGTCCTCACCGTTTACAGCAAGCCTGCGGTAGCTCAGTGATAATGACGAAGGCCGTTAATCATTTAATCACTGGCTAGAGCCCCGGTAAACATGACCAATCCGATTTAAGGTTGAGAGGCCCGACAATACACACCATACATATGACCTAGTACGTGACATGCAGGTAAGTCTTTCGCGTTGTAAGACTGCTTTTAGATGTTGGGATGACGGTCTGGAGGAAGTACGATTCGGACGGGCGTCCGCGAGTTCAACGAGCAGTTATTACGCGGCCGAGAACGGAAGCGCGCGGTACGCAAAGGAACCATCGGTGCCATAGGTCGTGGTGACATGACTATATGGCGTTGCGATGTGTGCGGCCGTGAATGCGCTGGCCGCCTTGGATTAGTAGGTCACCAGCGTACTCATAGTGCACCGTCGGCGAAGAGACGACGAGTACGTTAGGCTCAGGTAGGTCATATCAGTACATCCATTTTATCTCTGTTAATGATTGCATCGACCAAGACTATGGTCGTTTGGCAACTAATCCGCTTCTCTTTTCAGAAACCTGGGTGTCTGCGGTCTTCTACCCATTCTTATCTTCAGCTTTGTTGGTGTATTGTATGATGAATGGTTTGCCTGTTCTTTTCGTAATCCACTCTGAATTTCATTCCTCATTCTATATCCTCTCTGGGAATGCAGTAACATACACTCGTATACTGAAAATCTACTACTGTGTGTATTACATTTTTTACATATCCCTTCTCAGTTTAGATCTTGTCATTGTAGTCTCTCTCTCTGTTTATTTTCCGAGAGATAAGGGTTTCCTTTTCCTGCTAGCCATTCAATTGGCTAACCAGCATTGGCCGGCTGGACACAAAGGCCTCACTCACACACCTACTGGTCTTATTCCTTCGGGTTTACACCGGATACGTGGTGTGTGAGTGGAACCACAAGTGGTGCAGCGCAAGCCACTTGGGGTGATGGTTTGAAGCGCAGGCGTCCTCTGGCTTCGGTCACTGTGACAGGCTAATCCGTTTCGGATGTCGCCAACCGACATGGTAACAAACATTATGTGATGTGCAAGCACATCGTCCACAATTGAATGAGTTGATCCAGCCAATTAGAAGTGCGCCTCGAAGAGCATTATCAATCCACCACTTAAGTGTGGCCAGCTGTCCGATCGCCAGCCATCTACCACACATGGTCTAAGCGATCATTTGCGTATGACCAGTACGCTCACGAATTATGGAGAGTAACTGATTACATTTCGGCAAGCGTTGTTTTGCCTTTCTCGCTCACCCGATCGAAAAACCATGGCGATCATTACGCAAATTGTTTGCAAGCGCACATTTCAGTCCTTGAAGGACAGTACTCCATTTGGAAATATGAGGAAATCAGTTAACGTTTGTACATAGAGTTCACCGAAGCAAACGAAAACCATTCTGACATACATACAGTAGTTTAAAGTAAGCCCCTTCACGAAAGACTCCCATAACGTTGAGAAATCGTAACAGTATTACAATTACGTGGATGCTGTGGCCAGGGCGTCTCGTTCCATCACGTCCAATGACAGGCAACAAATACTTCGAAGGCGATTTGAGCAGCTTGAAAATTGGTAAAGTGGCCGTATATTATCAACTGTACAGCTGACGGCAGACAGTTTTCTACCAGGTGGAAAGTCTACGTCGCAGGCAGCTCGTTACCAGTTTACGAATAACAACGTCGAACAAAAACGGATAGAGTGGGGAATCTTGAAGTATGCCCCACACAATACTGGATTTGTCGAACAATCTCCAAGCCTTCAAATAGGCAAAAGTATGGAAGTGGGGGTTTCTTCGTACAGTTCATTACGCTCGGGCACGGGCTGCCGCTCACCTCAACAGTGACGTGGAATATCCTAGAAGAAAACGTTACTAAGAAGGTTGAAAATTAATAGAAGTCTAAGCAAAAGAACTAGAAATGGTATGGATGCAGGTACGCCATTGACTGCGACACGCCGCCATCTCGGATAGCGTCTCTAACCAGCGGTTTGAGTGATCACGAGGACCCCATCCAGGCAGGCGACACCTACCCACTTTACTCAGTGGAGCAGTCAGGGTTCTTCATATTTCGTGACCACGTTGTCGCTTGACCACCACGTGGTTTCACCCAACTGTTGGTGGTCTCAGTATATAATGCCGGGTACGGTGAACGCTCATGT
>LOND01008772.1:0-10983 GCA_014220965.1 Paragonimus kellicotti | reverse complement strand
AAACGGTTGACGGACGAATGGTATTTATAGCAGTTCGCATCTTCCGTCCAAGGAACGCTTTCGCTAGCGATTGCTTTTTCGACAGTGCTTGATTTGGCGTTGATCGATATGCTTGCAGAAATATGTCTAAAATTTCTGATACACGCCTTTGTCCTTGTAGTTTTACCAAACTTCTTCTGAACGTATCAACAAGCCGCTTAGCTTGTTCGTTCGATTGAGGGTGATAAGCGGAGTTCCGCATGTGTTGCACGCCCAATGAACTACAACAAATAGAGGGTTCATCTGAGGTATACTGTGGTCAGTTGTCGCCTTGTTGTAGCTGATTTGGAACTCTACATTGAAGTTTGCATGGCGCACTATTCTGCCTCCAAACAGTAAGCCACCATCGACCTGCGTTAAGGCATTCTTCCAGCGTCAAAATGGCTCATAGTCTGAATTTCTAATTACCTGTGGCCACCCATTTTGCTCAGTGGAGCAGTCAGGGTTTTCATATTTCGTGACCACGTTGTCGCTTGACCACCACGTGGTTTCACCCAACTGTTGGTGGTCTCAGTATATAATGCCCGGTACGGTAAACGCTCAGCTGGCATACGGAGTACGTGACCTAACCATCGCAGGCTGTGCAACGTGAGTAGTTGACCAATTGATCGCGCATCCCGAGCGTTCCGGAATACGCGCCGGCGAACTGCCGCATTGCTCACGCGATCAGTCCACTTAATGTGGGCTAATTGGCGGAGACAACGATGGTCAAATACAGCAAGCTTGTTGATATCTTCCTTGCGAACAGGCCACGTTTCCGAACCATAGAGCAAAACAGAACGCACACAAGCATTATATACTCTTCCTTTCAGCGACAATCGAACGTCTTTCGACGCCACAGATGACGCAGGTTGGCAAAGGCAACTCGTGCCTTTGCTATCCTCGTTGATATCTCATCAGCAATATTACAAGCTGACGAGATAGTGCTACCCAAGTAGGTGAAACTGTCCACAGTCTCAAGCGGATTACCTGCAATAAAGAAAGTAGGAGTGGAAATGCCCCAGTCTTGAAGTAACACTTTGCACTTTGAAGGTGCGAAGCGCATTCCATACAAACCAGCCCGGTCACTCACCTTGTTCAGCATGGTCTGCATGTCTTCGGCAGAGGGGCTAAGTAAGACAATGTCGGTCAACCGAGCGCCAGGAAGAAGCTCAACACCAAGTTCACTGGACTCCTCAAGCGCACCCTCCAGAATGTCGTCCATGACAAAATTGAACAAGAAGGGGAAATCGGACACTTGACGAACACCACTAGAAGTGATGAACGCCCGAGACAGCTGTCCATAAACTCTCACCCTGCTTGCAGAGTGAGCATACAGTGATCTCAACAGATTCACGTATTTCCCTGGTACTCCCTTGCGAAGACAGTTCCAGAGAACGTTACGAGCAACTGAATCGAAAGCAGCCTTCAGGTCCAAAAAGACCACGACCGTCGGCTGCCTATAAGAGTGCCGATGTTCCAAGATCCGTCGCAAGGTAAAAATGTGGTCAACGCACCCTCGACCGGATCGGAATCCTGCCTGTTCTTCACGTATCTACTTTCTGGGTTTAGTGAGCCGACGTAAAATGAGGCCAGTGAGTAACTTGGACGCAACAGATACCAAACTGATGCCTCTGTGGTTGTCACATAGACTTCGGGCCCCCTTTTTGAAAACGGGAATTACTGTTGATAAGCACCAATCGCGAGGTACCTCTTCAGTCTCCCAAATCGTCTGGAGGAGTCAGTTGTCAGGAATCTGTTTCCGCCATCCTCGAAAACAGAAGGAGGAGGAGCTTCAGGCCGAGAACCCTATTACGCTTCAATAACTTGAGCTCCAGGACCACTTCTGCTTCCGACGGAGGGCCGTCTGGAACGCAATAACTGACCATTCGGGTCCCGTCGTCCACATAATCTGGTTGAGGCCAGCTGAACTGTTCTTCAAAATGTTCAGCCCACCTGTCAAGTCGACGCGATTGATTGGTGATAAGTGAACCATCTTTTTCACATATGGTCTCACTTACACCGACTCGACGACCAGTACAACCACGGATCAGGGAAAAAGCCTTCTGCAATTCCCAGATAAAAAGGCCCTTTCCATCTCTTTCGACTGTTCGACCAAGTAGTGCTCACGGTCTTTGCGCAAGCTTTTAGTCAGCTTGCGTTTAAGTTCTCGACGGTCGTCATCATATTCAGAACCAGGTGGGATCGAGCGACGCTTGTTCATGAGGTTTATCGACGTGATGGAAATTCAGTTCTGTCGCAACTTGGCAGTTCCTTTGGAACATACTTCCTCACAGCATATTTCATAGCTGCGCGATTTGTTCCCAGTGTTCGTTAGGATCTTTCACCTGACTCGAACTGGGCAACTTGTTCACCAACGCCTTCTGGTAAGCGTTCTTTACACCCTCATCGCTCGAATGCCAGTTAATTACTTTGCATTTACGAGCGCATGTCCTCTGGGCAAATGACAAAACAAAACGGGCACGCACAACAGCATGGTCCGAGTCCAGGTGGTTGCTCCAAAAGGCACGACAGTCCTTAACAGAGTGGCGCCACCTGTAACTGACTGCTATATGATCCAACTGAGAAGCACACGGAGGTCTCCATGTAACACAGTGCTTCTTCCTGTGTTGGAATGCTGTGCTCGAAATATAGAGACCATGGGATGCACACAGCTGCAGCAGTCTGTCGCCATTGTCAGTGCGTTGTGCCCGGACACCAAACATACCTCCCAGCCGCTTCTCGTCCGGGGAAAGCCGACCAAGCTGGGCATTCAAATCGCCCGCTAGTATGATGATGTCTGAGTGTTTAGTTTGCTTCAGAAGGTCAACGAGGGCGTCATAGAACGCATCCTTGGTATCATCCGAACAGCTGTCTGTTGGGGCGTACGCCGATATAATGAATATAAACGTCTTTCTGATTTGCGTCGACAGACTTTTACCGATGTATTGAGTCTGACAGCGACTGTTCACTGGGATCCAATCGAGCAAACATTGCTCTGCTCAGTGCGATTCCCACTCCAGCTTGACCACGAGATTCAGCTTCGGCGTCACCAGAAACCCTGAGAGAGAAGCGCTTGAATCGACAGTTATCTAGAGGTGAGCTCAAATGGATAACGGTGCTAGAATCGTAGACTCGCGTCTCCGACACGCAGCACACATCAAGCTCCAGACTTGAGAGTACTAGCCAGAGCAGCTTGCTGACCGACTTGTCGGAGAGTGCGGACATTGAAGGCGCCAATGTTTACCAGTTGTCTTGGCCTCAGAAAACAATTATCGCCCGAAGGCACATGGAAGGCGGAAGAAATGGGGAGTAAAACAGTAGGAGAAAGTCGTGTTGGGTTGAATAATGTCACTGTCGGGAGAACGATAACTTCTGATACTTCCCGGTCGTTTATGCCGCGGAAGGGGGTTGACTTGAGGGACCCCACCCCGAGTCTCTGACTCAAAAGTCTGACCTGCGAGACAACAGGATACAGGGTTTTCTTGGGGGACCCTACCCGGAGCCAATGACTCAAAAGTCTGACTCACTTGGCAGTGAGGGGCTTGCCTAGCCCGAGGGCGCAGTGAATAAGACATTGATGTCTGATTCTGAGCACTGCTGCGCGCAGTGGATGTACTCAAAGCTACATCGGGCTTTTGGGTGATAGATGTTTTTCGACCGTATTGGATAATACGCCGGCGGTCACGGTCAACCGTTGGGCGATCGGAGTGCTTTGTTTGAGGGTACCTTTTCTAACCCCCTTCTTCCTGATACGGAAGACAGCAGTGCCGCAACTATAAAAATAGTTCTGCTGTATGCCCATAGGATCGTGCCTCACTACCTAAGCACTCCTACGCGGTCAGTAGTGCGACATACAATCCTATGAGTGTAACTGCTTTTCGTCTGGCTGCTCCCCTTTGGCCTGTCTGACAGGGTTGAACCTGGAAGGACCGGAGTCCTAGTCAGCATAGCCCGCCGGATCAAAACAGCACACAAGCCCGACCACCTCGTCAAGGTAGCAGTATAGTTCGGGTCATTCAATACGGTATCCTTAATCTGGTGAAAAATAGCTGGGGTACATTTCACGCCAAGTGGCAACCGGTTAAATTGATATAGTCCCTGATTTATGTTGATGGTGAGACCGTCTACTTGAGTTGTCAACTTCGACCTGAAGGTAAGCATCAGAAAGGTCAATTTTGGAAAACACTTTGCAGCCATTTAGTTGTGTGAACAAATCTTCAGGTATAGGTAACGGGTACTGATGTGTTTGTAGCACATCATTCAAACCAGTAGAAAAATCTCCGCAAATGCGAACTGTGCCATTTGCCTTTTTGACAACAACTATGGGGTTGCCCACGCTGAGTAGTTGATTTTTGTTAAAACACCCAACTGCTCTAATCTGTCTAATTCTGAGTCAACTTGAGTGATCGCAGCGTACGGTACCGGTCTTTTGGGCCGAAAAATTGGTTTGCAATCCGGAGTAACGAACAACGTTGCCTTCGCTGCAGTGCATAAGCCGAGATCAGTGTTGAAAATCTGTGCATGTTTAGTCTGTAATTCTAATAGGATGTTGCTGCACGCCTCATCACCCACTGAGAAGGCAATTTACTGAGGACCTCACATAAACAGCTAATGAGACATCCCACAAGTGTAGGTGTACTATCCAATCAATCCCTGATATATTCAAATCGCGTACCACGTACCAGTACAATGTAAATCGCGAAATATGAACTCACATTTGATTTCTCCCATAAATGCGATTGGGTGGCCAGATGCATTGCGTGCGATTACGTCCTGAGGGTTGGTAAGTGGGTTCCCCAATTTTGTGCCATGTTGAGCGAGAAATGATGGTTATATCCGACGCAGTATCGATTTGTAATGTTACCGAAAATTATTGATCAACATAGTCAGAAATTTGCGCGAATAATAATTGCACTATCAGAGGTAGAAAAAACGACATTTGACTGCCTTCTGAAACGATTCTGGAACTGGTTTCTACCAGATGTAAAACAACGACCTTCTTTGTGCCCCAAACGGCCACACTCTTGACACTTATGTGACCGAAAACGACAAAAGCGTACGAAATGCCATTCACCGCAGTGCCAACAGGCCGATGGCGGTCGTTGCCAACTCGTGTTTCTTGATTCACTGCTTGCTTGTGATTGCGTTCTTGTGACTTTTTCAACCAGTGTCACATCGCGTGTCCCTGATGACTGCAGCATTTGTGAATCCTTCTTCAGATTTACTAATCGCAGATATTCAGAAGTCAGCTCCTGCAAGGAGGATTGTGTTGAATCGAGTTTCGCCAATAACCTGGTTCGGGTGTCAGCATCTGCTGCTGTTGTGAGTCCGGAAACAAAAATCAATGACTTGAATTGATCATCTGATATCTTTTTCAACTGAAATCTTTCACATTCTCTGTTCACTCTTCCCGAGTATGACACAATATCTTCATCCGGCTGTCGTGCGATTTTCAAACAATTGTAACGTATATTGAAAAGTGACGTGCGTTCTCCAAATATAGTTGAAAGTATGGAGACGGTCTCTTGCAAACTGTAGTCTCGAGAGTAATTTGGTAGAATGAAGTTGCAATACTGAGTGTGTTCATTGGCACCTAATTTCTGCATAAGTAGGCGCACTTTAGCTGCCTCATCCAACGTTGCACCATCAACAACAAATATATCTTCATAACGTCTGTACCATGAAAGAAAGGTGATTCCGCCTTCTGAATCATAAACAAACTCCTGAATGCCACTGGCTAGTAGTTCCTTTAATTTGGTGTCTTCTGAGATGTTGGAACTTACAGGCTGGAGGAAAAGTCTGTTCGCTAGAACTTCCAGTAATTTAGTATTCTGCTGAATCTGAGCCTGCTGCTGCTGCTATAATAGTTGAAGTAAGAGCGTGTTGTCAGCCATCTCTGTCGCCAAACTGTTATGTCTGCACTACGCACTGAAGTGAGAACTGAAGGGATGCAGGAGGAACCTTGTGTATCCTGGCTGAGCCAGCATGAAATTAAATTGAATTCAACAATGGACAGTTTACAGTAAATGAATCAATGAACCAATAACAAGGAGAGAAGGACAAATCATGTCTGGGCACGCTAGCCAGATTGCGCACGTGACCTTTGCAACCGGCAGCTGTGAAACGGGAAGGTTCACGTGAGTGAGCGATTGTGTGTGCATGCACATGCAGAAACGTGACATAGATGGACCGTACAACTGCCGCGTGGATTGATTGTATGTGTTTGGCCATAGTAATTCGAAGATGTCAACGAACTGTGTCCGAATACACAAGTCCGAATGACTTAAGCAAATTGCGACTGCATCCGCTACAGATGAGATGCGTCACGTGACCATTCAGGTGACCTTGAGAGGGCCGTAAGGCGGTTGTCGGAGAGGATTCGTGAACACCTACCGAAATGGCTTCGCAGCGGTTCGAGAAAGCCTATTTCCAGTGCGATTGGCTCCCACTTACTTGACACTGGCCATCAAATAAATCCGGATGAAGCGTTCCGAGTAATCTACAAGGTTCGTCATTCCTGCTCCAGAGCTGTCAGAGTGCGATTGTTATCAACGGCCGAGGCTATTGCTATCAGACTCCACAACCCCTGCCTATGTGCCCAAAAACAATTCGTACAAACCCTCCACCTCCCTGGCCAGTCATTCCACCTGAAACGCGAGCAAGCGTGAACCACTCGACACTGATGAACGCGTCTCATGACAGGCACGTGTAACACTCCAACACATTCACCAACACTCCCACCCTCCCCCAGTAGACTGTGATCCGTACCACTCCTGTGATTTTTGATGACCTACTTGAGGTCATAATTCTCCTACATATTTCGCGCTCATCGCGTGTAATTGTAAAAGCCTGATTAGAATGATCGAAAACAGCTGTGTGCAAAATTGACATTTTATGGGTTCTACGGGAATCTGAAGATAAAAGTATTTACATTCATAAGTACATATGTCGTATTACTGACTGCATAGGAGTGCTTAGCTGGTAGGACACGATCATGTGAGCACACAACCGGGCCACTTTTACGATATCAATATATCTTCCGAATAAGGAACAGGGTTAAAAAGGGGTGGGAACCGCGGTTGGTTCCAAAGCAAAACAACGCTTGCTCTAGCAAACACCTGTTCGTACACTACCAGACTGAGAACATCGGCTGAAGTCTTATCACAGACCGCAACGAAGTTGTGTGACCATTAAATCGGCGTACTCTACAAGGACCGAATGTTCAAATGCTACCGGAAATGCGTTCTACGTCTCTATCGTCGACTAACTGGAGCAGACCGAAGACTCAGACAGCACAACCCTAGACGGTGATTCTAGTCTGTTCGTCATCCTCGTGAACATCTCATCGGCAACATCCCAAAATGATGAGATGACACTTCCCAGGTAGGTGATCAATGGCCTCCAGCGGTCTGTTTGTAACAGCAAAGTTAAGGTCAGTGCCAACACGGTCTTCTAACAACACTACACATACAGACCAGCTATATTATTTAAATGGCTCAACATGGACTGCTCTCCGCAAAAGAAAGTAGAACAACGCCATCCACATAGTCAATGTCAGTGAGCTTCCTACCTGGTAGAGGCTCCACACAGGGATACTGGGAAATTGAGTGTCCCTTCTTGAGTATCATCCATCCTAAAGTGGGAAGCGAATAAGTAAGACCGGATCCCCATGTAGAACTTTACTTTAAGTGGACAACGCTTGAGCCAGTTGCCCACAAGTGCGAACTCTGCACTCAGAGGGAACATTTAGCGATTTTACTCAACTGACATCCCTCATTGGGACTACTCTGTGACGTATAATCCCAAACAGCGTGTCGGACGATCGTGTCAAAAGTAGCTTTCACGTCCAGAAACATCACGAATGGCGGCCGAGAGAGAGAGAGTGCCGACGCTACATTACTTGTCATAAGATGTGTGTGTGATCGATACGCCTTCAATAAGGGCGAAAGATCCGACTGTTCCTCTCTTACTTGGTTTTCTATTTCATAAACCGCCGCATTACGAGATCCGTGAGCACCACGGATGCGATACAGAAAACGATAATAAGCGTTATATATTGTCTTCTCGCCTTTTTTCCGAAAATGAGATCGACTGTTGATAAGCACCAGTCAGGAAACAGATGGTCAGTCTCCCACACGGAATAGGGGTATGTGATCAGTTCGAACCAAAACATTCCACTATCATTTCTGGAAAGTGACAGAAAACACTCCGGACCTAGAGCTTTATTGGGTTTCAATATTTTAAGTTCCGAAACCAACTTGTTCGGTTTCCGACAGAGGATCCTTGAAAATAGCGTAGCTAAAAAACACCATAATCTAGAGCTGAATAGACCGGCCTCAGTAATTTTGAACTGTCCTCCCAAGGTGCTCAGCCCACTCGTGGAGTCGCCGCGACTGGTTGTAACTTTGTGAGCCATCGTTTCCACATATGCTCTCACCAACACAATATAGACAACCAGTTCAACCACGATTCACGGTAAAAAGCACCAAATCATTCTCTAGCAAAAACGGAGTTCGAAGATGGAGGCTCGAGTTACTCGGATCCAGACAGTTGGTCTACTCGGATATCCAGCAGGTTTCTGTTGGTCTGAAAGCAGTAATCGCACCGCTGTTGCGGATTACAGTAAGTGCCGAGGGAAGAGTAAAGTACCAATCTAACAACGTCTCAAATAAGTGAAAATCCAATAACACCTTGAAACGATCACCAGAAAATCAACGGGCGTCTTCAAGGCATGAAAAAGTGTCTTCAATAGAACACTCCTGTCCACTCCCAAGCTCGTCTGATCATCACTTTCTCTAAGCACACATAAGCCTGCGCCCCCAGATTTTTCCCAATCTCAGGTTTAGTCCGCCTTGCTTTGTAATACTCTGTTATCCGAACTCTCAAAAGCTGCCTGCTTAACCAATTACCTACTGTCACCAATCCATCGACTCATCGAACAACCAGACACTCAATGAAGAGTGTATCAGTAATTACGACCACGTAATAAAAAACTGTCAACCAAGGAAGGCCTGGAATCGGATCATGGAAAGGTTCTGGTTGTAACGTCTTCAAATGTTATCTGCCATTAAGATAAAGAATTTTTGGACCAATCTTACGCTAAAGTAAAAGTGTGTAAGGATTGAGTTTTCGCGGAGTCTTCAAAACTCAGGTGGGAGGAGAACGAGGGTTTCAGTAAGAACTTCGCAGGTCAGTGGCCATTTTGGCGATTGTTCGCTGAACATGTTCAATGACACTTGTTTTTTCGCAAGCTGGTATACACGGCCCGATTAGTATACGCAAACAATCAAGTTGTATAGGCCACTGAAGTGTTTGAAAAGCGTGCGTCCATACGCAGAAAGACACTCATCTTCCAAGAGTTCCAAATCCCTTGTAACCATCATCGATCGTGTGGCCTGTCTGAGGACTTTGACTGCATCCGTGTTTTTCCGCTTGTCCGTTCTGTACGCATGATTCTGTGTACGCCTGCTATAGGGTGCCTGATGCAAATTCAGTGCCACCTCCTTCAGTCGTGCGACTAATTGCAAGCCGCGAATACCCGTCATTTTCTAAACGACTCGCCCAACCTTCAAAGTAGTTTAACCCGTACCTTTACGAGCGTTGTTTAACACACTCGAAGGTTCTACGCACTTTTTGCCTGGCGCGCTTTTGAGTGCTGTCAAGTGGGCTGGGGCCCACATCGCGCTACGCCCCATTCTTCTCTTGGTTGCTGCTGTTGATCTCAGATTAGGCTACAGCCAACTACTTATATTTTCAAACGTTGTTGGGAACATATTGTTTATTTGCAAACCCTAACGCGTTCTTTTAGTTCGATGCCTTTTAGGACTACACTCCGACCGTCTCTCAAGTAAGGCGTTTTAAATTGTCGGCGGACGGGTTCCAAGCCCTTACCGACCTGTTCACTGCACCGTTTTTAGCGACCATTCGGTGATGACAGGAGAAACATGAACCGGTTGACAGCCAAACCATTTGGTCTTTTTCGAGTCACATGGTGCACCACATACCAACAGTCTCCTCCTGAGTGCAAGATGTGCGCGTTTGTTGTGTTCAAAAGGGAGACTCCGGTCAATTGGCCAACACTTAATACTATCAAAATTAACCTGTACTAAACTGGGATCACAAGCAAACCAGATGTTCTAGTCGTCAGTATGAGGTAGAGCGCTGTTAGAAGTAAGGTCGAGGAGGTTCAAGTTCAATTTGCACAGATCGAAGTGGATTTCCCCAATCGGGTATCCCAAATATTTGCACCGGAATACCTCAGTAGAGTACGCAAAGCTGCGGCTTTCCTACTGGAAGGTACACGGATTTTCCGGGCTCCATCTTCCGATTTCAAAGCCCATCCTGATTACCATGTAGTCTTTATGGGCAAGAGAAAGTTAAAAAAATCACGAACCCCAATGATCGTCTTAATGCGACATTTGATGAGCGCTTTTTCCAAACCACTAGTTTGACGGATTCTAATCATGACAAACAAGACAGATAGGAGGCATCAACTAACCCTCTAATTACAACTCAAACCTTTCTAGAATGAAATAACCGAAACAGCATATTCTCTTAGATCCTTGGCGCGGGCCGCAGACTGCGAGCAGTGAGATTAGGGTTCTGCACAGGTAACGGCGGGCAATGGGAAAAATTTGCGAGCGGAGCTTTTTTAGCCTTTTCTAATACCACCGATTTTATTCACAACAATTTCGGTATTCATTTCCAACGCTTCTGGAAGCTCCTCAACCCCCTCCCTAATTAATTTCTCAAAAGAAATCCGCGAGAGAAATGAAATTTATATTGTAGTTTTACAACATTTTCCACTCGGCTGGTTCAAATATTCCGAAAACAAGTTTGTCCACAAGAACAGCGAAATTCCCATTCACTACAACCAGCTGTTGTGTGTACTCATTTGTTTGCTCGTGTCGAGCATCATACATTGGTCGTACTACAAGGCGATTGTCTGACAGAGTGTGTGAA
>LOND01008770.1:0-12719 GCA_014220965.1 Paragonimus kellicotti | reverse complement strand
TTTTACGAAAATGCCATCAAAAATGCAACCAGTTAGGGTATGTGAGAACTGCGAATATTCTGTATACACTAATTTAAGGCTTGAAAATGTTAAACGTTTCGAAACTGAACGCAAACTAATGATAAGCTGGTTAAGAATTTATATGATTTGCAGACCGACCGAAGTCTTTTCCTGATTAAGCTGTTGAGGGATATCTTCTGAGAATTTGGATTGCTAGTTTAGTTAATGCCAACTTCCGCGCTTCTTGGCGACTCACTAGCTCAGTCGATACTCTGAAAATCTTCAAATATCTCATATTAACGACCTTAATCACCCGTAAAACATAACTACATGTAAACGGAGGAAAATCCAGTCGATGGTTCCGTTCGTGTCTCAATAGTCACTTATACCGTTAATTTTCCATATTTTGATACGACGCTCTCGACAATAGTACACCCGTGGTTGATAGTAAACAAGTTGGCCGTATTGTCAAGTGGCTTGCGGATATCTCATTCTGATTGATGGATATGCTCCAGGTCATTTGTCACAATAATTAGGCGACTATTTAAATCTAGTTAGGCTCAATGCAACAGTGAATTGAATTGACTGTGGTGGTTTCTTGGGCAAATCGTTAAATATCTGGGGCTGTTAGAAATGCCGGCTGACGTAAATGTCTGTTAGAGTTGGAGTAGGTAACCATACCCTGGACGGATACGATCTGTCCACAACGGGCCCCGTGATCTATCAAGTGAATATATTGTCCGCAATGTCGACGGTAACCTTTACCGTGCATTCAACCATGGACATTACAAGTCCCAATAGCTAGTGTACATAACTCACGCTGCGAAATTTACGGAGGTTGTGTTCCCGTGATTACACAGGTGCTTCGCGCATTTTTTAGATTATTTGTTAGAGAGGTACCGTATGGACTGTTGTTCCAAAAAATATTCCTGGACTACGTGGACCACAGTACGGGTATGTGGTTAATCTTTCAAAAACATGAGATGTCCTAGACATGCGTGCTGAATTTTAACGGAGCAACACACGTTGCATTAATGCTTTGTGCCAGCGTCTCCCAAATTTTTACAACCATCCCTCTCCCGCCTCCCAAAAGAAATAAGCGTCCACCAATCAACGTGAATTACTCTAACACCAAAGCCAGAAACATTAGAATTAAGCACACTAGCTTTCTGACCTCAAAGTTTGCATCCGGTTACGTTTTCCAAACAGCTTCTTCCGAAAGTAAGCACCTGCGTTTGTTCAGTATGCAAGTGGCCAGTGATAGGACAGTGGTCATTGACAAACTCATAATGTGCGTGCAACGCCCAACCACTGTTTATCCTCGTTAACCCTCCCCAGTTCTTACTTGTTCTTCTTTCACTCAATGGAAGAATACTTATGGGGTAAAAAACGAAATTGCCGCAAAATGCACACGCACAATTGCTGGATCACATTAATAATGAATAATGTTTAATCTTATTTACTCATGCCCAGATAGATGTGGGATAAGCGATCGCACGAATAGGCAATTTATGGTCATTTGGCACGCAGTCCAGATGGGGTGGAACGGCATATTTAGGGAGGGGAATAGGAGCTGGACAAGCACACACCAGTGGCCAAGTCAAAACGTCTTACGGCTTAGGATGTATAGTCCTGCTTGTCATTTTGGCCTTATCACCTGTTTATCCGACTATCACTCTGAAGGCCAATACTATCCGAGGTAGTTCGAATGTCAGTACAAACACACCCTACAAAAGTACAACATATGTAGAAACACGGGTTGTGAACACTGTGTGAGTTTATTCATTGAATGCGTGACCGCTAACCACCCTTCTGATTATGATTGCCCGGAATAGAAAAACTGTTCAGTTAGATTCTACCATGCATACCACCATCCAGTTGCACGCAATGGAGTGTTTGCATCCGGTTTGTTACTGTTGTTGGGCTTTCTGATTTCTGACTACTGCCAGGGGGGTATCACTAACAGTACCGTCGGGCTGTAGTCAAAAATTGTCTGATAATGAGAAGATAAATTTCAATCATTACTAATCGTACGAGCATCAGTAGGTGAGAGCTGAGTGAGAGACTGCAGTGGGCATACAAGATTAATGGATCAGACCGGGCAATCCCACATATGTTCCTCATTATGCACGTCAAAACAACAATCGTAGGGGAACAAGATGATGATAAGCAACCTTACTGAGTGCGAATGAATGCGTGCGTACCCTGAAAGTGACCTTCGAGGGAAGGGGTAGGTTTTACTCGAGAGAGGAAATTTAGCCGACTGACCAGATGTCTTCATAAGGATGAATACTGCGTGGACAGGTGGCTGACGGGACCCAAAGTTTTGCTGCCACCCCCGTCCAAGTGATTTTCCACGCAATCCCTTTCCATTTGCGGGGTGGACACAAGAGGGGTAAGTGCACGTGGAACGACAATCGGCTGGTGGGTGGAAAGGCTTGTCGCCTATTGTTCGTGTGACAGATATAAGATTCGGTCGTGAACTCTTCCTTGCGACTTATCAATTATCCGATCTCAGAAGACTGGCCTATGGCATGGCCTAATTTTTTGCTTATAAGAACAACAAAAACGATAAAATTTGTTTAATATCACTGATTCCTGTCCAGTAGATAGAAAGTAGATAGACAAAGAGAGGGGACACTGAATGAACTGTAAGGGCTAGCGCATACAAATGCACGCACGTACACTCGCGATAGACGAGTGAAAATGAACAGATTCATTTCCGTTGCATGTTTAACGACAATAAGAAAATGCAAATCAGGTTATAGTCATTGAGTACTTCCGCAAATCGGAGTCCAAATAATTTTTATGGGTTATGAGTGAACACGCTTGGTCGGAATGGTTTTTGCCGACACGAACATCCAAACAACATTAGAGTTGTAGATACGGTTAATTGTGTGAGGTGACCACGTGATCACGGGTTGAAGTAACTCCGTTAATCGGCAACAAGTTTTAATTGATACTGTGGCTTTATTAATAGAAGAAAATGAACTCAGCTTCTGCTAACTAGTTTTGTTACACGAGTATATACATAATAACATTTACACATTGATTAATCTACGCATACACATGGTAAGGAATTCATAATGATTGTTAATCACGTACAACAAAAAGCAAAGGAAGTAAACTTTAGAACAGACAGCACAACCATGCCGTGTGTATCACGATTAACCCAACATTCGGCGTCGCACCAGGCACAGGATGCTACGCATACCAAGCAAACGTCGACAAGTTCAACGCCTAATTAGTTTTGTGTACGGTACAAGTCTTTAGAAAGCTACTAATGAACTGAGCTACGTACGCTTATTTCTGGCCTGTTAGGTGAATGAATTCGGAAGAAACCAAATACGAACGTTGTTATCGTTATGGTAATACGACTTTCTGCCATTCCCCTAACAGGACGATAAAGGTGAGTTATGAGATGGTCTTCGGTATAAAACAGCTGCTCATAAAGATCACACTCATACTCTAACTCTTTAGTTTTTCGTTCGGCATGACATCAAAAATGCGACAGTTAACCATCTGTTGCTGGTGTGCTGTCCATAATTCTGTTAGATAGATACTGAATGTGCAGTTTGCCAACCGTGTCAGTCAGTCTACGGATTGGGACGTGTGGCTGCGGTATCATCCTGGCTCACGAATATATGAACTATTGACAGGATGAAATCAACTGCTGGTAGGTAAGTACTAATGACCTGTTTTAAAGGTTACCGACGAAATGGACAACACTTCATAATTAAGCCATATACCAGTCAGCTGGAAAATTTAATTCAATAGCCACTTGATGATCACAGCTTTCGCGTTCCCATTGTCTTTGAAGTCAGTCTCTTTCAAAAGGAATCATTGCGATCCAGTTTCACTCTTGTTAATGTTCATCAGTAGTACATATCCTTGCCGCTACCGGGATTCTAACTTCAGCCATGTTTTCATGCGACGATTCTGCTGACTACTGTGTCACTGATTTCACAATGAACACGACTGAATCACCATATACAAATACCCAGTCACAATCGTGTGTAAGCAGTGGTCGTATGACACCTAGAGTATGGTAGACTTGACAGCAGTCTTGTTAACTCCAACCCATTATCATACTACTTGGACCTCTCTTCAAGCTGAACTCATGGAAATCATAGAAATTATAGAGGGGATTTCAAAGAAACCCCTCGTGCACTTTAGCTTAGCTTAATTCCGCAATCATAACAATCGTGTCCGTAAACTCCGTACAATGATTTGTGAGCACCGAACTGTTTACCGGCCGTTATATCCCGTACTACAGTAGTTATACGGAAAATCGAACACCAGTTGAACGCATAACGACTGAAGTTGTTGTAATATAAACGAAAGTAACACATTTAACTCCAGAATTCAAGCTGTTAATGTTTCTTTATTGTAGCGGTTATCATTAATTCGTCCTACAGTATCATTTAACTTGTCAACAGCTAATTAGTTGTCCCTTCGGGAAACTGAATATTTCAGTGCATACAACTGCAACAAGTTAAGAGCACTGTGAGTTTCTTTCAGTGGAAGTAAATGACCCACTCTTTCCTTATATTCACCGTCTTCTGCAGTTGCCTCCTATTTTCTGAGTTTTCGATACCATATCTGTTACTTACCTTCCAATCTCGTAATTCCCAACATGTGTTGAAACACTAATGGGGGAGGCCACAAAGAAAGTGATTACCATCTGCTTCCAAGCTGATATGATCAATCGTATTAACGAGCAGTTTATCAACGATCGACAAGAAATGTTTAAATCTGACCACTGCTTCTTACCAAGTGCAGTTCGTTTAACCGATGAATTCGGGCCAAAACTTAACAAATTGCTTCCCGGAAATCACAAAATGATGTCCGGCTAAACTCTCCCTTTGAATGAACGACGTAAAATGTTGCCTGAAACATAAGCATATTTTGAATAGGTCCTGCGTGGCCATTCTGCTGGCTTCGTTCACGATGAAGTTTGTCAACACTTTTCAAAACTGACACTCGTACGGCAAAATTACTGCCTGGTTCACAGTACGGTAGCATTTTGTGTAGATATCCCAAGTGTTTATTTGAATAAACAAGAGACTCGATACGCAGCAGCATTACCAACGAAAGGAACAGTCTTTCTGCTTTGCAGCGTAGGTCGGCGGCTGAGAGATAGTGACTATTCTTGAAAAATGCCGGTGACCATTTGGGTGTCTTTCGAATGGCAGTAGCAGATTGCCACAGCTTGTTGGTTAACGTTCCGAAAACATGTGGGATTTTCACACTTCTTGGCCAATGCTTGAACTAATCTTGCACCAATCACGCTGCTGAAGACAATCACCGTCATCTTCATGTTCGGAGATATTAACCCCATTTTGGTCCGGACCCATTCATCCAATAGTTAACAAGGCAAAGCCGCACAAAATTACACTGTATCGTCGGTACAAAAGACGCTATTTGATTCATTTTTTTCCTAGTCCATTTCGCAAGGGCGTTTGAAGGTACCCAGTTTAGCCTGTTCGAAGATAATTCATCCACAGCAGACCTAAAGAAATATCTTGAGTTCCTCATTGTCTACCTAAAGTGAACTCAGACCATGCCTTCGTAATCAATATAGGAACCAAAGTCTAGAGTATTTTCAGCTGCACTACTCAAGAACACAGCTGGTTCAAAACCTCCCTACACCTTACCTTTCCCTCAAAACGCGCCTAACCATGAGTAGCTTACATAAGTTGAAGTCATTCGAACATCGCCTCGTTCACGTTTTAAAAATCTGAGTCATACATGCCTCTGCCACATCCTTATAACTGTTTGGTCATTGAAAATCCTTGCAAACTCCGACAGTTCTCACAAACCATATTTGGAAATGCCGACACTCTGCAAATGAGAGGCGAGCTATTCGAGATTCCAGTCAGCTGTCTAAAAACGCGAAGGTTAATTTTCCTCCTACGATTACTTTACTTCGTCTGTAATCCTGCCATGAACGCAACCAGCATTGCGGTCGCTCTATGTTGGTTCAACCTGGCTACGGTTTGTCTATCGCCTCGAGGATGGGCGGTCGCTGTAGCTCGCTGTTGTGACAGCAAAATACGCTTAGCCTGCAAGTCGTTTATTGCACGAACTCCCGTACAGGTTATGTTAAACATGGGACCACGAACACGTACACTCATTTGCACGGCTGACGTGCATTCACACACATTGGGTAGCAGTACGTTGTCATTCGCCCTGGTGGCACTTCCCCATAGCGCGTACACACTATTCCGATAGTCGCTTCTGGTCCGTCGTCTTCCTGGCGTTGAGGCTTGCCCTTTAGTTCCTGAATGTCGCTTGTGAGTAGTATACTGCTCACAAACGAAACTGCCTGTTATACAACACACAACTATTTGTTCTATTGGTCCAATTGCTACCGAACCACGCTCACAACGTGTCGGAGGCTAACAATAGCTCCAATAAACGCCATGCCACTCCACTGCGGCTAACACGACGGGGTCACACTGATAGGACATGTCGGACAAAGTTGACCCCAACAGTGAAGTTGGGTAGAGAATGGTGGGAGTTCTTCGAACAGGGTTGTCGATACTGTCAAGCGCTGTAGCCGAATCAAGCCAGCGGACACAACCTTGTGCTCGTTACATTGAGGGTGCAGGTTCGGTTCGGAACAAAATGTTGCCCACTACCACTGCAGTGGTTACAACTGACTTCACTCGAGTATATTGGCGTAGAAGTACTTTTGAGTGAGAGTACAATGACAAGAATGGATCAACGTAACGGTGCAGTGGAACCAAGGTATCGAGCTGAACATAGTCAGATCGGCCTGAGCTTTGGTAATTGAATCAGTCACGACCTAATCAGCACAGTAAAAGTCGAACCACATCTGTGATCGGTTGGTCGACTGACGATAGGATTAAAGGCAGTGCGGGATTACGGTGATTGGTTTCTTCAATTTCATATCACAAAAGAAACCATCCTGGATTGCTTACCCTCAGGATATGCCATAATTCCGGATGGGAGCAATTAGTAAAGTTGTGTTGAACCTGCCAGAAGTGTTTGGAACCGTAGGATCTGTTCAGTAAGATACACCACAGATACTGAACTTAACTACTAGCTCAGTGCCCAACGGCCGTACAGTTCAAGTATTGTACACTAAAACAATGCGGCTTTTTATGACATGCGGACAGTATTACCATCATTGTGCCTAACTAACTGAACACCGAATGAAGATGTTGGTGGATTTTTGTATGAACTAACCTCTGGTGTTAGCATTTCTAATTGTTGCAGATAGCATCGGGGACTGCAAGTATATTACAACTACACTAAGAATACATTAGCAAAACCGAACTTGCTGAAGCAGTACATGTTCATAAAACACAATGTGCGAATAATTTCGAAACAGTGAATGAGCGCTGCATGAAAAACCGAAATTTTTCTTTGTATACGGAGTAAATGAGGTATCGGTTTATGTTTTAATTCTTCCTGGGCAGTGTTCTTCGCTGATTCAAAACCACTGTAAAATCCAGCATTTGAGTTTGCCAGCCGTAATCGTGATATCATCTGACTAAAGGTGACTTAACTACCAGTCACTAGGTCGCTACACTAAAATGAACAATGATAGGGCTAAAGCAGCCAAGTTCGCTTCGTATGTATGTTAAAACCAAATGAGATCATCTCATTACAAACAGCAACCAACTGTATATAGTCGTTGTATTTACATGGGTCGATACACGACACAAACTATGCCCGTTTTCGTTAGTTTGACAAAAACGTTCCGACTTCACAGAAAAGAACTGAACATCCAAGAAAAGGATGGTTGTTAGGTTAACAGAGGCATCACATGTACCCCAGCATCAGAATGCCTGAAAGTATTGGCGTCACAAATAATCAACAGTCAATTCCATAGTGAACCTTATCCCTCTATAAACCATCAGAAACCCATCTATGATGCAAATAGCATATCCAGTCTGAATGAACTAAGTAAAATGTCACAGCGGATCCTAACGGTTATGGTTGTAGTGTTTGAAAACTGAACTGTTTGGCGTGTTTCTGACGAAAGTAAGAGAAAGACACAATGTGGGGTTTAGGCTATGCAAGTGGGAGTACAGTGTCATTCTGCTGCCTCGTCCCAAGAAGACGTAAAAGAAACAGGCAGCAGTGTTGGTCAAGTGTTGGTAAATTACGTTCGATACAACAAATGTTTTACAATTGTACACAACCGAACTGCCAAAAATGAAAACGTACACCATAGTTCGGCTTTGTCTATTGATTAGTGGCACTCTAATCACACTGTCAGCTAACGTGTCGACTTCAAAAGGTGATCAGATTTTAAATGGTCAACTGGAAGTGCTCTTTTCGTGCGTAGCCATGGGTTGACACGATGATCTGACAAGAAGTACCACAAGCCACATAACGACGGTGAAGGTCAACCTATCTAACCTACACTGAAGCGAGGAAGCCAAGCGGAAAGACTCAAGCAGAACATACTCACCGGTGTTACCAAGCCAACCACACGCCTCAGGGGTGTGCGGTCAGTAATGGTTTACCCGACTCGTTCGAGAGGTTTGTGGAGGAAGACTTCTGGACAATTCCTTGGAGGCAACAACCATTCTGGAACAAAGCGTTCTGGGGATGATCGTATAAAGGGTTGTGTTCTAATAAAGCTGTCGCTACCACACTTGGAGAGTGGTTTATTAATGTTATATAGGTTAATGAGTACCGGCATCTAACATTCAGAAGTGGTATTTGCAGAGGAGGAGCACTGTAGTTGAACTTGTATGACTATACGTTTTTATCACTCGGTTCAATTCAGTGATCGAAGCAAAAGCTAACTGTGGATACGGGGTTTCAGTTATCATGAAAGTAGCATAAAATCCACTGCCTGTAGTTCGGAAATATCGATGCGTCGGTCAGCATGAGATCAATTTGGAGGTCAAATGTCCTTCCAAGTTCCAGCTGCAACATTCCAAAAGTTTTGTCACCCGCCTTCATGCAATCATACTTAAAAGAAAAACCCAGTTTTCAAATAGTTTGACTTATAACCTGAAGTGCATGACTACTTCAGAACATCGTCGTTGTGACACAAAGCATACGAAGGGATTCCTAAATAATACGAACATTTCAAGGGAAGCCACTTTTGTTTGCGTTATTCTAAGGGGTTACGTCTGGTGTTTGAATAACACGGATGCACTGGAGCCATTGAACATGGAGTGCTGTTTGGGACGTAGATAAGTATCAGAAAACTAATTTGATTAATAACGAGTGGTATATCTGCCATGATGCGCACAGATCGATCCGGATGTTTAGTATATTTGCCTAACTGCAAAGTTTTGATAGATAGGGTGATCGATCAGAATCAACGCGTTAGGAGATCGTTATTTCTTCCTGGTTGCTAAAAGACGCGAAATATGATTTTACATATTATGGCAAGAATGAACAAATCCACCCAAATTTGCCAGCAAGTTGACATATTCTGCAGTAAATCGTTCAAAATCGGTTGGGAAACCTCTTCCTACGGTTGACTGGATTTGTTAATGAGCATGCATTTAGTTATAAAAAATAAAAATTAGACAATAGTTGTGTCAGTCTCATAATTTTACTATGTTGAAACAAACTACGGCTTGCTGCTGTGTAACATCTCAACTCAATGGTCTTGTGTTTGTTCTCCTTTGTGTTTTTGAATTCAGCTCCACTGTTGGTACGGGCCTGGCGAAACGTGTACTTTCCCAGTGATTTGCGAAAGCCAAAGCGGATACGCACAGCTTTTTCTCCGCAACAATTGTTTCAACTGGAAAGCACTTTTGAACGGAATCACTATGTGGTCGGCCAAGAACGTAAAGACTTGGCATCAAACCTTGGACTGACAGAGACGCAGGTACGCTATATCATGATACAGTGTAGTTTTGTCATATTTTTCAATTCATGATGCAGTTAAACTATATCGACTTCGTTTGGTTTGCTTATAGGTTTGAGCACATAGAATGTTATGTGTAGGCATACTGGTGTAAATTGGGTCATGGAGAAAGTTGCCTTAGGGTTCGATTACAATTGAGTGCCTGTCTTCAAAGACAGTGATTATATTAAAAAAAAAACCGACTCAGAAGTAGTAGATTTTGGAAAGAAAATTGATAATTCTAGAAACGGTGACAAAGCGACCTATCTGAAAACCACTTCGTCGATATGTAGGCCTTTCAGATGATCGATGAGAACTTTCTAGTTAAGGAATAAAACTTGACCTTACAGAGCGCTACGTTGAGTGAAAAACAAAAAGTGACCTCTTCTGAGGGGTTCTTCCCTGAACAGGAAGTTAAGTATAGGTGTTGCAGACGATAAACACTCTCAGTCCATCTGTCGTATTTCGATGAAGATGAAAAGAAAACACGTTTAGAGTTTACCAGAACAATTCAGTCAGCCTAACGAGACAAATTTTGTGTTCTTTGTCAAGCTTTTGTCTCGTATCCACTCAGAGAACAGAATGATCAATGGAAGACTCTTCGTTTTAAATGTGAATCTCTCTGTGTGTTAAAACCTTGTAGACAAAAAATTGAGGACTAGCTAACAGTGAAGATTATAAGGCCATTCTGCTGGCTTCGTTCACGATGAAGTTTGTCAACACTTTTCAAAACTGACACTCGTACGGCAAAATTACTGCCTGGTTCACAGTACGGTAGCATTTTGTGTAGATATCCCAAGTGTTTATTTGAATGAACCGAAGAGACTCGATACGCAGCAGCATTACCAACGAAAGGAACAGTCTTTCTGCTTTGCAGCGTAGGTCGGCGGCTGAGAGATAGTGACTATTCTTGAAAAATGCCGGTGACCATTTGGGTGTCTTTCGAATGGCAGTAGCAGATTGCCACAGCTTGTTGGTTAACGTTCCGAAAACATGTGGGATTTTCACACTTCTTGGCCAATGCTTGAACTAATCTTGCACCAATCACGCTGCTGAAGACAATCACCGTCATCTTCATGTTCGGAGATATTAACCCCATTTTGGTCCGGACCCATTCATCCAATAGTTAACAAGGCAAAGCCGCACAAAATTACACTGTATCGTCGGTACAAAAGACGCTATTTGATTCATTTTTTTCCTAGTCCATTTCGCAAGGGCGTTTGAAGGTACCCAGTTTAGCCTGTTCGAAGATAATTCATCCACAGCAGACCTAAAGAAATATCTTGAGTTCCTCATTGTCTACCTAAAGTGAACTCAGACCATGCCTTCGTAATCAATATAGGAACCAAAGTCTAGAGTATTTTCAGCTGCCTATCTCAAGAACACAGCTGGGGTTCAAAACCTCCCTACACCTTACCTTTCCCTCAAAACGCGCCTAACCATGAGTAGCTTACATAAGTTGAAGTCATTCGAACATCGCCTCGTTCACGTTTTAAAAATCTGAGTCATACATGCCTCTGCCACATCCTTATAACTGTTTGGTCATTGAAAATCCTTGCAAACTCCGACAGTTCTCACAAACCATATTTGGAAATGCCGACACTCTGCAAATGAGAGGCGAGCTATTCGAGATTCAGTCAGCTGTCTAAAAACGCGAAGGTTAATTTTCCTCCTACGATTACTTTACTTCGTCTGTAATCCTGCCATGAACGCAACCAGCATTGCGGTCGCTCTATGTTGGTTCAACCTGGCTACGGTTTGTCTATCGCCTCGAGGATGGGCGGTCGCTGTAGCTCGCTGTTGTGACCGCAAAATACGCTTAGCCTGCAAGTCGTTTATTGCACGAACTCCCGTACAGGTATGTTAAACATGGGACCACGAACACGTACACTCATTTGCACGGCTGACGTGCATTCACACACATTGGGTAGCAGTACGTTGTCATTCGCCCTGGTGGCACTTCCCCATAGCGCGTACACACTATTCCGATAGTCGCTTCTGGTCCGTCGTCTTCCTGGCGTTGAGGCTTGCCCTTTGTTCCTGAATGTCGCTTGTGAGTAGTATACTACTCACAAACGAAACTGCCTGTTATACAACACACAACTATTTGTTCTATTGGTCCAATTGCTACCGAACCACGCTCACAACGTGTCGGAGGCTAACAATAGCTCCAATAAACGCCATGCCACTCCACTGCGGCTAACACGACGGGGTCACACTGATAGGACATGTCGGACAAAGTTGACCCCAACAGTGAAGTTGGGTAGAGAATGGTGGGAGTTCTTCGAACAGGGTTGTCGATACTGTCAAGCGCTGTAGCCGAATCAAGCCAGCGGACACAACCTTGTGCTCGTTACATTGAGGGTGCAGGTTCGGTTCGGAACAAAATGTTGCCCACTACCACTGCAGTGGTTACAACTGACTTCACTCGAGTATATTGGCGGTAGAAGCTATCTTTGAGTGAGAGTACAATGACAAGAATGGATCAACGTAACGGTGCAGTGGAACCAAGGTATCGAGCTGAACATAGTCAGATCGGCCTGAGCTTTGGTAATTGAATCAGTCACGACCTAATCAGCACAGTAAAAGTCGAACCACATCTGTGATCGGTTGGTCGACTGACGATAGGATTAAAGGCAGTGCGGGATTACGGCGGGATTACGGTGATTGGTTTCTTCAATTTCTATCACAAAAGAAACCATCCTGGATTGCTTACCCTCAGGATATGCCATAATTCCGGATGGGAGCAATTAGTAAAGTTGTGTTGAACCTGCCAGAAGTGTTTGGAACCGTAGGATCTGTTCAGTAAGATACACCACAGATACTGAACTTAACTACTAGCTCCAGTGCCCAACGGCAGTACAGTTCA